>KK502853.1:84183-133426 GCA_000688735.1 Glossina austeni | reverse complement strand
GTTTACCGCAGACATGGTTACGTGGTTAAGCAGACGGACATGCTTAAGTGCATTCCAAATTTAAAACTGGCCAAGGATTTATATACTTTGCGGAGTTTACGCGGGGGTTGCGCTTTATAAAGGTATTGAAAAAAAATTAAATTTTGATACACCATAACATTGATGCCGGAATGGTCAGTTGTTACCATCTTTGTAAAGGTTCTACAGCATCGTCCATTGAATATGCCTTCAAATTTTTGTATACATATCTGCTATACTTTACGTGTAATAACCAAAAAACCAAGTTTTTATTCATTTTGAAAAAGAGAGGTGTCCTCAGTTTACATGGTGCTACAGGCTTGTCCTTCGACCGATTTGGCCCATTTTCAATGCCAACCTGTGTGTAAGAACTTCCAACGTTTTTGCAAAATTTGAACTCGATAGATCGAATTTTGCCATCTGGAGAATATTTAACACAGACATTGCACAGACGCACAGACAGATGGACATGCTTAAATCGATTCAGAATTTGATGCTGATCAAGAATATAAACACCTTGTGGGGTCTCTGATGCTCCCTTGTGGGTGTTGTAAACGTTTTAACAAAATGAATATATCCCTTGTCCTTCACTGATGGATATAAAGATACGCCATACTTGTCCAATATATAGAGTAACGAAATTCAATTTTTTTTATTTTTTTTATACTTTTATGTTTCTTTTAAGAGAAAGTTGGTGAGTGCGAAAGATGCGGCCACAATTGTTATTTTTTTCTTAAATAATTTTTAGGAAAAATTCGCATGGTTAAGTTCACTATAAACATATCTCTATCATAATATTTTGCTAAAAAGTTGTGCTTAAAAGTATGTTTTTTAGAAAGTTTTATAAAATTGTGTTTTTATTCTGTTTCTTTTCAACATAAATTTGAGAAAGCGTTTGCGGCGAATATTGTATAATAGTGAACCTTACCTGCCACCCTTTTTGCGGAGACTTTCAGGAGCCTTCTTGGAAAGTCCGAAATAATTCTGTAAACTGAACATAAGGAAAGTTCCAGAAAAAGGTTAAGATTTTTACTTTACTTTCATTGCTCTGCTTTTGATGACTTCTTCCCTTCCAGCAGTCATGTATCACAAAAGTTTTTACTTAACCTAAGTGAGTCTTACTGCGGTGCCATAGTCAAAATAAAACGTTAATTAGTTGACGAGATTTTCTAATTAAATCTACCATTATTCCCTTTGCTCATTTAAAAATACGCATCTGCGAATATTTTTTTTTTGCCATTTTTGTTGGATTTGGTCTCATCCTTTGATTCATTTAAATCGCCATAGAAAAGTAAAACTTGATAAATATTATTGCGCAGAGATGTTTGTTTACGAATTGTTATGATTGCATTCTCAATGAAATGACACGAAGGCATATGCGGACGTATCAAAAAGTTTATGTTTTTCCCGTGGACCAAAAATTTGTACAACTATGCATATCTTCTCGCAACTTCTAATACTACGCGTTTGGCAAATCGAATACAACCTCTAAAGCAAATAGAAAAATAAACAAGTAAAAACATTATAGTCGGGCAAGGCCGAACATTGGATAACCTATAACACAAGCCTTATTTTTATTACAGTACAAAAAAATTGTATCTTATTTCTATACTATATGAAGCCATACTTTTCAGCTGCGTATTTATGGTGAAGCTTACCCAAAACGCAACCTAATGTAATACAAGTTTAATTCTTACAGGGGGCAGGATCCAAAAATAGGCGTAGGAGGTCCAAATTTTGTAGAGTTAATTTTTGNGAAAAGGAAAATTGTAAATGTCAAAGAAGAAATACTGAAATATATTTTAAAGAAACATGAAAAAATCTCATATAAACTCTAATTGAGAAAACCCAAGTTTTTACCAAAAGTAAAAGAAAAGTGCAAGTATTTGACTTTGCTGCAGCGATGATCAACAGGAGAACAGAAACGTAGAAAAGCACGGTAAACGAAGAAATTTCTTGTGAAACAAAACCTGGAGCCGCTGGGTTAGCCCGGCACCATGTTTGGGCAAAAATAGTCCTCACAGTACGTTGTAACAAGTTTTCTCAATAAATGCCTACCTCAGCACCAGGTTTGGGCAAAAATAGCCCTCACAGTACGTTGTAACAATTTTTCTCAATAAATGACTTTTTCAAGTGAAAAAGCGATCAAAATTTTTGCAAACATCTAATAGTTTGATCTTTCGTGATGTGAAATGTGATGGATATAAGCGATTTTTTTCACTTGTTTCTTACTAATATCCTCTAATCAAAATAGAAAATCATTTGAATTGGTTTTAGTGATGCTGCAAATCCCTTGCTTTCTACGACTTCGTCTGTAGTCTTTGTGCTACTGCTTAAGCCTAAATGGATATCTAAAACACAAGGCAGAGTTCAGAGAAATATCAAACTTAGCTTAAAGCCAAACAATCAAAATGATGTCCTGTCAAGATTTCTCATTCTGTAAATTGTGTTAACAAGATTGAATCATTGTTGAAGGAAACTCCACTTAGCAGGAGATGGAATAAAAGTTAAATATTAAAAAAAAAAAAATCTATTCTTAATGAAACGATATTCCTTAAATAATATATGCGTGCTACTGTTGAAATTTTCCATTATCGCAAAACGTGAACAAGAGCAAGAAGAAGAAGAAGAAGGAGAATATTTTTAATTATTCACTACGATAATTTTTAATACATTTTAAATGAAGAGTTTAATTATTTACTCGTATATTATGCTTTAGTATTTTATCCCTTTAAGCGATTAATTTAAAGAAAAAATCTTTAAATATGAACCATAATCCTACGCGGAACATATTCAACTAAATGCATTTGTATTAAATTTTTATTATTTCAAAGTGAAATAAATGTGAATAAAGCAGACATAATTTAGTTTATTGACGAACTGCTTTATCTGGCTCTATATGAACTTTCTCCTCTCTTTGTGGGAAAGAGCGTTTTTATTACTGCAATATCGACGACGACACTTGTTGTAGCATATTTTTCTCTTTTATGATAAGAGAAAAGAAAAGTATTTTCAAACTTTTNATAGGCGATCCAAATCATTTTCAATAGCTTTTGTTGTTGTGTGCCAAATTTGCTCAAAATATGTCTAAACTACATGCAGCCGGACAGACGGACAGACAGACGAAATTATTTTCTGTATCGATCAATATAACAAAAGGGGGTTCTATCCTAAGCTCTTCTACGTCCTACATACATTCTCACAAACGTAGTCTACATTGTACCACAAGTGGTTTGGGTATAAAGAGTACACGTGTCATTATTAGCCTTATCGACCGGCGCAGAGGCAGCTTACCGCACAGGATCCGAATAAAGCTTTTCTTAACTATTTGACTACGCAATAGCTTCAGTTATGGCTTCAAAATCGTACAACGTTCCTTACGTATTTCCTTAATAAAATATCTCTTTCAAGTGTGAAAATCAGCCTTCTTGACTTGATTGAGTTCACGCGTAATAATTAAAGATATCTTTTCCTAAGTTTTGGACTTGAAATTGTAAAATTTTTATTTAGTTTAATTTCGTTATTTATTGCTTTAAATTGTATCTTAAATGTTTTTTCAATAAAATTTCCGCCTCAAAAACCATCTGTATCGGGTTAAATGTTTACCCGCAATTACCAAGAAACTGTATATTAATATGTGGATGCAAATATATGAATATACGTGCATGCGTGTGGATTTCAGATTGTACAAATACATATAAAATGCTGTTAAATCGTACAAAAATATTTTTTAATTCATATAAGACGTACTATGTGTAAAATACGATGCGTTGTACGAATGACATGATGAGCTCTCTTGGGCTGTTAAATGCTGTCGTTGATAAGCTGGCTTTGGGTGTTAAAAGATTCGGTCCGAGCCGAACATAACTTTTCTCGCTTATTTTACGTTAATCACGTGCTGGGTAGTTGACAAGGATTCGGTGTTAAAAGCTTTTCGCACACAGACACTCACACTCATACTCACAATTTATATGCTTTTCATTTCACGCCTTCACGTTTTTCAATAGATTTGCATTTGTTTGTTTTTTTTGTTTTAATAATTTATTTAATCGCTTATTTGACTTGCGATAAATTTAATTAAAGATGAAAGGGAAAATTTATTAAATATAATTTCAGATTATAATAAATTAAATATATTATGTAATGTGTATGTCAAATGTTTGTATGCACGTATGTAAAAACCATCGGATTGTATCTACGATGGGAGGTATATAAGATTTATCAAAGGTTTGAAGATCATAGGCAAAGTGTATTTACATTTTTCTTGATCGCTCTGTATGTAGAACAAGTGGACCAAGAGGCGATTAGAAGAATGTTTACAACAGAGGTTATACAGACGGACAAATGGAGAATCANGAATGCCGAAATACTACTACTTGGCCACTTTTGCCGAGAAATTCCGAAAATTTAAATTTTTTTCCTTGTAACGAATTTTCAGAATAAAGCTTTTACAGGGGAAGTGGTCGAAAAAGTCGGACCATTTTCAACAGCGTTCGTCCTTAAATCATCAATTCCATCAAAATATCTCAAAAATTGCGACCTGCAGCTTGAACACAAATTTATATGGACAGACATCAGACGGACAGACATCAGACGGACAGACGGACAGACAGGTTTAGATCAATTCAGATTATAATCCTTAATCGATCGGCATAATAAAAGGTGTGTCTATCTTAAGCAATTTTGCGTGTTACATACGCCCGAGCAAACTTAACACACAAGTGGTGTATCGTATAGAAAGCATGTATCGCAAGATTTTAGATTTTTTTTTTATATTTTCCGACAACAGACGGCAATAAAATAAAAAAGAGCAAGTTTAGTTAGCCTAGGCTAATGCGATTCAATTCACTAGTCAGGTTTTCTTACACTGATCAAGACTTTTAAGGTAAAATTTAAATTTAATTTTACTTATTATTGCCTGAGTGGCCGAGTAGGCAAGAGTTTCGACTAGCAATTCAATGGTCTTGGGTTCAAATCTCAAGTGCGGTAGAGTTTTTAATAATAATGATAATAATAATATTAATAATAAAAAATAAAAATAAATCCGAAAGTTTTAGATGCTAGTGCTTTAAAACTTTAGTCTTAGAATTTATTCTCTGGCTAAATTTATATAATAATAATAATATTAATAAATCAAACAAGTGCTACTTATATCGTTAATCTTTTCCAGTTTTCAGGTAAAATCATTCTCCATCTTCATACATCTTCTGGCTGAGTGTGAGAAAGTGAGCTGAAATCATTTTGCCCAAGCTGACCTTCTACCTTTTGCAAAGGAATATTGCAGAGAGTCAAAAAAATATCATTGATTAAACCCAAGGTAGAAGGATCCAAATTTTCCAAGAAGTTTTTGTAATTGTCGCTTAGTTATTAAAGGTAAGTTCGGTTTAATATTTACCGCCTTTCATAAAAGTCAGCTCTGCCTAGTGCTTTCCCTATTAATCAAGTTCGTGCGCTTTAATCATTGTTTTGAATAGTGGAGACTCGAATCAATGTCTGGCCAGGTTTTAAACAGCTCACGATTAAAGATTCGCTTCCACTCCCGTCAAATGTTAGCTTACATGCCATCAAGTCGGATTTTGCCAGCTTTTAAGTTCAACCATCTTGACCCATGACTTTTTTAGTGTCGTACGCTACCCACTTCTAGTCATCTCTTACCAGACTCTTTAAAAATGGATCGAGTATGCCTCACTTCATTAGTGGCTCCAAAATAGAAATTAAGTTCACCCCATTTTTTGCGTTTAATTTACATGGTGGCCAAAACCATGGGAACAAACCCACTTTTGTCGTCAACGTTTAGTTGCGCAGCCATGGAATAAAGGAAAATATGTCTGTTTTCTTCGACTTTTGGATATCATTTGTGAGCTCATACCTCACTTTGATCCACACATAATAGTTAAGTAAATTACGTATCATAGGATAGATTAAGGTATTCAAGGTTGGTAGACGGACGGACTGCATAGACCGGACAGCACTATCAATGCAAAAAATACTGATTTCCATGACTGACAAGATAATTAATTTATGATTTTATAGTGCTCGCGAAGCTTCAATGAAAAATTCACGTAATTTGTCCTTTACAGTATTATAACAAAGTTTTTTCAGAATTCAGATTCACCTGCAATACGCAAATACTTTCGGATGAATTGAATAATGTCACGATATTTTTATAGCCTACGCCTTTTGTGGTGCAAGGGTATATTAAGTCAAGAATCACTTTTTTCATCGACCGAATCTTGTCTGTCCGCCTGCCTGTCTTGCCTTTTGTGTTCCATCTACAAATCACAATTTTGGTCTACCGACTTGGTTTAGCCTAAGGAAGCGATCTAAAGTTTTTTTATCCCGCCGTTCGTCTTTTCTTGTGTTTAACCTGCAGGTTTTTCCCCGAACGCTATTGCAAATACTTCGAATCGGACTACTTTCCAACCGTTTCCCATGGAACACCTGAATAATTGTAGCGCGACGCAGGGTATTTGAGGATGGACTGTGGGCCACTATAGTGCTTGTTTATTTTAATTATCTATGGATTTTCACTTGCCATGTATGTACAGTATCGCTTGACTTTAAGGCCATATTTTGACAAAAACAAGCCGCAAAGTTTTTGCTCTCATCTCTTCTATAAATTATGCGCTTTTACCTCGAGAACTTTATTGGAAGAGTTTCAAAAAAATATAACGGAGAGACGTACAAATAGACAAACGGCCAAACATGCTGCTCAATAAATGGACGGATGGATGGAAAGGGGTTACATACAAAGTCTGTAATATGAGTTTTTTGTTTTATCAACGTTACCCACCTAGGGACAGACTTTGCGCATTTTCATTGTGCTGCAGCGAATATAAAAATCTATAATATCTCAGAATCTCGCGTTAATGAAAAACATGTTTACTTAGCAAGTTCTTTAAACGCTTACCGACGTGTTGTGTAAAAATCTTTGCTTTCTTTTTTTAATATTAGACACGCACACTTGTGAGAGAGTTTGAGTTGTTGTTGTTTTTGTTTCCTTATATATGTTTTCAACAGCCATTTTTTATACTTAAATTTTTTTTTTTTATCATTTTATGATCATAAATATTGAATGAACTTACGGACCACACGTTGACATACGCGTATTATGTTTACGCATTTAATTAAATTATATCAAATTAATTAATGTGTGTGTGTGTGTGTGCGTATGTGTATAAGCATTTATGTAAAACATTGTAAACACATGTCATCTATAACCTTATATTAGCTCCAATAGTCATAATTTATGTAAATGCTTGACGACGATGTATACACACATTTAAGGCATTTTATATGTAATATTGCAAATATTGATTTATTTAATGTATAATAAATAGTTTCTTGTACGCAATCACAAAACATTTTCCTTGTTTTCTATGTTTATATCCATCACCGAAAACTGCGTAGTATATTCATTTTGTCAAAACGTTTGCAACGCCCAAAGGGAAACGTCTGAGACCCCACAAAGTACACATATATTATTCAGAATCAGAACTGTGAATCCATTTGATCATGTCCGTCTGTCCACCCGTCCGTCTGCCTATCTGTGCGTCTGCCTATGTGTCCGCCTGTCTGTCTATCCGTCCGAAGCTTCAAAAACCTAATAAAGTGTATAAATTCTTGGCCACTTTTAAATTTGGAATGCGCCTAAGCATGTCCATCTGTCTGTCTGCGCAATTGTGGTTAACATTCTCCTGTTAGCGAAAATGAATATATCGCCAACGAAATTTGCAAAAGAGTTTGGAAATGACTTAGACTTTTCCAAGAACACGCCTACAATGCCCGCAAGCCTATGCAACAAAGACTGTTGTTTTGAAAATAGGAAAAACCGATCCCCTCCGTTGTCGATATTATAGAGCACGGAAATTTAATTTCTTTTTACTTTTTTTGCTTTTTTTAGGATAACGAGTATGGCTCTAGAAGATTCGGTCACGATCGAATATAATTTTCTTACTTGTTTTATATGTTTTTTTCATTTTGACAACGGTAATCTAATATTTATGGCACTTGCATTATTATTGACATATGTTTGGCATATAAAAAAACTATTACTTAAGTTAATTAAAAGTATGAGTCGAGTTTTCTCGGCAAATTCATCGAAGGAACGAGTGCTTACTCGAAGTTTATATCGACAAATTGCTTTATTTAAATATGCAACCAATTAAGTGTGTTTTTATAAATCAAAACAATTTCAAATACTTAAGGCAGTTAGAAAATGTCAAGGAAAAACAAGTTGAAGGGGTCGAGTATTAAGCACCCTACATAAATTCTTCTTACTTCATTTTCACAATAACCAGCATTCAATCTTGCTGCTACACAATTACTATTTGTCACTATTTGTAAAATTACGTAATGAGTGATCAGAAAAATAGATTTAAACTATTTTAACATATATATATATAATGATATATATATAAAAATAATTTTAAATGTCAATTTGTAATTTCGCAACTAATCTTCGTGATAAGCAAGTTGAATGTTGTTGGATGTTGTTGCCCTGTGAAGGATGGATGGATGAATGGAAAGAAGGACGCTATTGAAACGCTTTCAACACTAAGAAGAGGATTTCGGAGATTTTATATAATATATTTATATATCTTGTTGATTAATACATCTGACTGAAAAATGTCGGTAATTATAAAGACTTTGGCGGTGTTTTCGACTCAAAATTCGAAATTGATATTCATATAGAAGTTTCAGTTAATAAAACTAAATCCCTTTTAGGGTTTACAAAAAGATGGTCTAAAGAATTCACTGCCCCATACATTACGAAGTGCGTGTATACTTCTTTAGTTAGGCCAACTCTTGCGTACTCGTCCGTAGTTATAGATGCCATGTGGATCTCTTGGAGTCTCTTCGACGACTCTTCTTAATGTTTGCTTTGCGAGGTTTGGGAAAGTATTCTACGCTACCACTTCCACAATATATTAATAGATTGAAGCTTTTTGGCTTGCTTGCTCTTGAAAAAAGAGGCGAAATGTTGCATCTGTTGGCTGTTCGTCTTTAAGTTAATAAGAGGAGATGTTTCTTCGTCAGCTTTATTAGAACTTTTTAATATTCACAACCCCAATAGGGTCTTAATGTGCTCTTACACCTACCACTATACCGAACCAATTATGAGTTGTTCAATCCCACTCTCGGGTAATGTGTAAAATGTTCAACGTTTGTATTACCACTTACTTGATCTGCCCGTTTCGCCGTTTCGCCCGTTAATAAAATTAAAAGAATCGTATTGCATAACTAATTACTAAACATTTTCGAGTCTTGTACGATACAAGTAAATTGAATTTATATTTGATTTGAATAATGCACAAATGAGCACATATTCATTCATCAATATATGGATGGTTTAGTTGCCAAATCGGTTAACTCCATTTTTGGGATTTTATTTAATTTTAATACCAAAACACTTCATTACCTCCTAACTGTACATATTCAAAACGAATTTCTCTTATAATAAATATTAACACCAGTAAATGACAAAATTGTTTTGGCCATTGAATAATAAATAATTTTTGTCAGAAGCCAATCTGGTTAACTCCATACTATAATGTATTTATATCATAATAAAAATCTATTTAACCCGCTGCACTATTTTTCCTCTCCTACGGGGACACCTGTAAGTTGTTCCTTTAGTTTCATTATTCCCGTTAGACGAGAGCTGTTATCGCTCACACGAACTAAGTACAAGAAAAATAAAATATAAATTAATTGCATTCGAACTGCCACAAGTTAAGATATTTCTAAATTTCAATTTTATTGTGAATTCTGTTTTTAAAAAAAGTAAACCGTTATAACATGAAGATGGAAGATGTTAATAAGAATTATTTGAGTAGGGAAAATAATGAATCGGATGGTGCTCCCATACAAATTATTGGCAGAAAGCTCGGTACAAGAAAACGATTTTGTATATATTCGGATTCGTGATCTGATCACAGCATTGAAAAAAATCGCAGCAAATACTTCGACTGGACGAAAAAGAAGCCATAATCCTGGAATGTCCAAAAGCATAACAGAATAATAGGTGCAGGATACAGAAATAGAAGTGGAAGGGAATTTATTATGTGGGAAAATTATTTAGCTGGAATGAACTGGATTTGAGGTTTCTGTAACAATATGTTATATATAATGACATTTTTCCGTAATAAAATAATAATTTGAAAATTTAAAAAAAACAACATATAATATTTTATCGTGTTTCGCAACTTCTTGTTTTATGGAGTTAACCGAATTGGCAAATGACCCATCCATATATCACTGTATCTTAATTTAGGGCTTAGTTGAATTCCGTGATAGATTATATTTTAATCTTATGTTTATTTTTATTTATACTTTTTTTTCTACATTTTAAGTTATTTTGTAATTTACATTCGGCTAATGGCATGTTGTGTAGCTTAAGCATATCCTGTCTGTCTGTCTGAAATGAAGTTTTTTTTTTACTTCATTGTTTATCGTAAACACCTGCAAGGTCCTTTTGTATAGACGGGGCTGCTTTCGCCGGCCATCAGTGTTCATCTACCAGGCCACTTACATTTTCCGGTCAAATATGCCAAACACTTTGCCTCTGTTGCTTATAATTTTCCTTCCAAAGAAATTCAATACTCTAAGGATCATATCGTTGCTTAAGCTTTATTTCAAAATAAAGTTCTTATCGTAACATAAAACAACATTTAACGTTTTTAAATCATTTTCGTTCGGATCTCTTTGTCTTCTTCTTCTTCTTCTTCTTCTTCTTAATCTTCCACTGAACGTCACACGCTGAAGGTCTTTTCTTCTCAACACTCTTTTCTCGACAACCTTTTCTTTCTACGATCAAAAGAAAAAGATTGTCTTCGGCAACCTCGCCGGATGTCCATTGGCCCCCATCAGTCGCTGTCTACTTACTGTTGCCTAACCTAACCTATATACTGGCATCCCCTCCTGAACAAAAGATATGTGAGAGCAAAACGAATGAACGACTTTGCTTCCTCACAGACCATTCGATCTTGTTGCCATATAAATATTAATTTTTGTTAAGAACCCTAATAAGAGGATTGGAAATGGACCTACTCATAATAATTCGAACCTACCAAGCAAGGTTAATCGTCAATTCATTAATTTTTTACGAATTTATGTCATAAACAAAGAAAAAGCTGGGTATTGTTGTCATTTAAATGGTGGACAGATGGATCGAAGGCTGGGATTATATTTATTTAGCCAAAATCCTTTCAACACCTGGAACGACGTTCGGAGTCTCTAGAAAAAAATATATATATACATTCTTGACCGGTACGTCGATCTAAGCATGTCCGTCTGTCTATCTCGCTAATTCCTGCGGTAAATATACTTCGTAAAAATTAAGTTATCCGCTTGAAGTGTGGCATAAACATTGGAAATTCTTAGTGATAAATTACTGTTGCAAATGGGCCAAATAGATCAGAGAACACGCCCACGGTACAACATAGACTGTGAACAAGTTTGTTTTTCGTAAGAAAAATTGTGTTCTCTACTGTTACTTACAAACTACAATAGATATAACAATAACAAGCGAAAATTTTATAGTCGAAAAAAGGAGACCACTAAATACCCTACGCCTAATACAATACTTATTTCCGAAATAATATGCGAAAAATTATACCTTGTTTTCATGTAAAGACATGCTTTTCATGGAAGATCTTATATGGGAGATGGCCTAAAATGGAAATGTGGGGCGTAAATTTAGTACAGTTAATTTTTTTTGTGCTTTCATCAATTGCTATCATAAAACTTTAATTTGCGAGACCTTCTTGTCATGTAAACGCTTGCTTTTTAGTGGTCCATCTGATTCAAATTTTTCACATCAACTTAATCTGCCAAAAATACTTGTACTCTATACACTATTTGTTGTAAAAATAAGTTACGTGTCCATGCCAAACCTAGAAAGATTTAAAATAAATTCACGTTTTATTATGCCGATCAATTAGGAATCAATTTCACAAGCCATTTCTGCTTGTCCATCCGTCCGGTTATCTCTTTGTTGTCTGTCCACGCAGCAACTTTTGGTACACTAACGAGAGGAATGACTTGGATTAGATCATTTCTACACCCACTCCTCCTATAAAATTCTTTGTTAAAAGAAACGTTATATGAAAAATTTCTCGGCAAAAATCACTCATTAATAGTAATTCGGCATATTATACTGAATCGTTTGGATCGGATGATCTCGCTCCTATATAAACTTTACTAGGAGAAGCAATGGCAAATGGTCTATTTTTCAGTATTTCACACCAAACATAGGTTCATAATAGAATTTTCACACAAAAATCATTTGTTCGAAATTCGGACTATGTAGTACTACTACTGGTAGGCCATTTCGTACAAGGATAGTTTATCTGCAAACAACATACTGTTATGTTGTAACGTTTTTATTCAACTCCTTTTTGAAATTTGCCTCATATCGAAGACTTATGATTTTTAACTTAGGCTAACCTAGGTTTCATTTCAATTCCCTCGAAGGTCAGTTTTATTTACAGGAACTTATATTTACAACGTTTTAAACTCGCTTTTAGTCTTATCCGTTCGAATGTTACGAGTCCTTTTTTTCCCGTGAAATGTCATCAACCGCCTCGGCATGGAAATCATCATAAATCGTGTTTGGTTTATCGTTTTTATAGTTTAGTTTGCTAAAAAATCGGTCAGTTTTCAGTCGACATAATAATTCGAAAATTCTTAGCGAGTTGTAATCCAACTGATCAGGATAGCCTTACTTTCAACTAGAAGAGAATAAAAATCCAAATGATTTTTTCTTTTAATTTTCAAGAAGATCGACTTGTAATATGAGGTCTTTTGTTAGAAATTCCGTTTTTTGTTTTTGAGAAAGAATGCAACCCTGCGCTGACAGGTTTATTAAGTGCTTGCAGGGGAAAGAGTATAATGGCGGAAGATGTTTTGATGCCATTCTTGAGGGTCTCTCGGGTTGTTTTGAATTTTCGGTACGGGAGAAGAAGGACGGGGATTAGAGAAAAAGAAACAAAGGAGAAAGATGACGATGAGTAGCGAGCGCTTTTGGTTAGTAAAGTGTCTAGTACAATAAAACCAAGGGTGAGAATAGTAGCGGTGGCCTCCCCGGTTGTGTGGAAAATCCAAAAAGCAAGAGCGAAATTACGAACACAATGGTACGCTAATTCTAAAGCATGCTATGAACTATCCATGCAGATCAGGTTGCGTCTTCACAAAGTCACGAGTACCCTGCTTAGGCGGGTGGAAGTGACATTATTGCTTGAACTCCATATTGGTGGTTGCCAAGATTCTTCGGGAGGGCGCTGGCATATTGATATACCATGTGGAAACTTCGGTGGAAGCTGGTATATCCGATCGCATTTCCAACGCAGCAGATTAACCAATGTGTGAGGCCTTACCGTTTGGGTGCGGCCCTTCGCGGAGAACTTGTGGCGGCTGTGGTTGTCCCCAAATGCGGGGGCATTAAATAATTAGAGGTGCTTGACAGGCCTCGCCCTGCCCAGAGGGGAACGTTTGGACCATATCTACACTTTCATTTTGGTATCCAGGACTTGAAGTAGTTCCTCTCTTCTGTAGGATTGTGAGGGATGGCCAATTCAAATGTGGTAATTGTCAACGGTTCTAGAGAACTTGTTTGATTAGGGCTTCCCGCCATGTGCAGGCAGTAAACGTCGATATAATCTCCCAGGTCAGCATGTAAACATTCAGTGATAAGAAAAAGTGAGACAAATGTGCGTCAAATAAATATGCGCGTACTTGTTGAAACGGGCAGAACTTTCTGGTACACCTATTGTCTGTTTATCATGTAAACATGACTGCGTATATATTAATTGAAATTGAAAACGAGCTTTTCATTTCATTCCACGCTGATTTCCACATGCGGATTTAACGAAAACATGTTTCAGATTAAATGGAAGGTTACAAAAGCGAAAAGAATCATTGTTGACTTTTTCCGCAAGCTGTGAACGCCTTTAATGCCACGAATCGATTTTAAATCTATAATTTTTATTTAATGTAAAAGGATTCGTAAACTAATTTTACTTAAACTTAACCAAGTAATCAGGGAGAGAAAATACTTTTAGGAATATATTATATAAATGAAATGGATTTCGCTTAGCAGGCAAATCAAGAATAGAAGCATGTGGTCTCCTCTCCTTTGTGATGATGATGATCATAAAATTTAAGAGATTTTCTAAATAATTTACTATTTGTGAGATTAGTTTGTAAAATGGAAAAGTTTTCATTTTACACCAGATTTTGTTGTCAAAGTTTTGGTTTTAATTGTGAGCAAAAAAAATTTTTTTAATTAAATATAGAGCAGTAATGATGTTACACATCACAATAATAGCATTGTTCCTCCCAGAATGTTACTAATAGTGAAGAGCACTCTACTCACGAGTGGTGATGTTGCGCTGATGTAACAATGGCGGCAACTTTTAACTGCAATTACATTAATTAAGATTCTGTCTTTTTGTTGTTTTTTTCTGTTTTTTTTTATTTTTTTTTATTTTTGCACATATATTCCATTATTGTTTTTCCATTTCCATTTACTTTTATTTCAATTAAGAGTTCCCGTTAATATTAATTTAATTCTCCTTAAATGCATTTTAAAAGAGCATATATGTGCTTGTAAACGGATTTTCTGGTCGTATTATAGGATTTTTTTTTGGTGTTTTTTTTTTTTTTCGTAGCTATTCTCATATGCACAATGCACATTTAAGGTGTATTTAAATCTTTAGAAGGGTGTGAAGTTAAATTTGAATTCAGCTAGCAAAGACATAAACCAAACATTTTAAAACAGGCTTGAGAGAAGTCATTAATGGTCCGCTTCGGCTCATAAATTTGTGTGGGAGCAGTTAGGGTATGGCTGGATTCAGAATAGGCCAAGGCACAACATCACCCCGTTCGATAAGAAAGTTTCGATGGTCCGTCTTTCTGTCCCTAAGTTGCGCTGGGCGCGTATTTCTTAAGTGTAACTGTCTGTGGAGTGTTTATTGGGTAAAAAGTGAAACCCGCCCCATTACTGCCGCAATAGCTAAAATCACGAATGACACGTGCGACCCATTTGTCTGTCCTATTGACTATATTAATATAATATATTATTACGTTATACAAAAATGGTGGCCAATGCGAGGTCCGGTACACAAAAGTATCTAAGTTTGACCGGAGGATTAAAAATATTGCTATCTGTTACGCAGAAGTGGCACCCAAGGTGGGGCCAAAGCGAAGTCGTGAAGAAGAAGAAGCAAATACAGTTAAAATAATACCATTTCAGAATTTTCTCAAAAGATATTATAAGCAAAAATATATATGAACTGGGGAACAGAGAAATAGTGAAAGAAAAAATAAAAGAAAAAAAATAAAACAAAATCGTTTACAGCTGTAAAGCAAAAGAAAAAATAATGAGGAACAAAGAAGTCCACGTTGCCAAGATGGCTATACTCGCAATATTGATTATTTATAATTGCTATGGAAAAATTTGTATTCTTTATGAGAACGGAAAAGCGAACGTTTTCTTGGCTAACATAACCAATTTTGGATTATATGAATACTCAACTAATACCTTTTTCAGCACTCTGTACCATACGTTAAGTTTCTTCCAGAAAGAGACGCGTTTCTTAAGGTTATACTCTTAATCATCGCAAGAAGCTGAGTTAATGTAGCTCCGACCAATTGTCACTATTTTTGTCTGTATGCCTTTAGATCTTCCTCTTCTTTCTCTTGTTTCTCTTCCTCCCGCTTGCGACTTTGAAAATTGCTCTACATAACAAAGCAATGCTTGGAAGGTTACTTCCTTAATCTTAATATGTGAAAAGAGTCTTAAGGTAAGCTGTTGTTTTAGGAACTACTCGAGTAATATAGCAAAACTAATATCAAAATAATGATGAACTAAAAAATGTGTTTTATATTGCATCAGGATGAAAGTTAATATTTTATGTGTAAAGCAAATTATATAAACAAAGGAAATGTTATGAAATATAATAAGAAATATGTAAGAGATATAGTGAAACAAAAAATAAAAGAAAAAATAATAAAACTAAATCGTTCGTTGTTGTAAAGCAAAAGAAAAAATAATGAGGAACAAAGAAGTCCACGTTGCCAAGACGGTTATATTCGCAACTATATTCCACATGAGGAATATATGAAAAAATTATTAAAAACGAAAACATTCCAAATTATCACTGAAGGCTTTCATTTAAATTGCTCCACTTGATGATTTAAAGATAATTGAGCGCAACTGTATATATAACTTACCAATAACCGATTTGAATAATTTATTAGCGAGAGAAAGTTAAGTTTCCATGCATTAAATTGTTCATGTTGTAAATATCAAATAATTTATTTGAATTTACAAATGAACGGATATAAATCTGATCCAAATTTGTGGTTGGCAGTTAAGGCCTAAGAACCTGCGAAAGAAAATCAAAAAACTGATTATATAATAATGTCGTTGTGGGAGATTTTTAAATCGATCGATGATCGACATTTGACAACCGCACATGCTGCTCTGGAAGAGTCCAACCGCGGGTTGCGAACGTACGAATGGTTGATATTCTTCTCTAAGCCGAGTTTTGAGAGCAGCAATAATCATTACCACAGGTTTTATTTTCACTTAAGCTTCTTGTGATTTTAGTCTTTTCTTAGTCACTTAAAAATTACTCAGCTTTCATTGTTTCATGTGTTATTGTGCTACCAAAATATCAACTCCTTATTCTATTCACAACTCGCGAATTTCGTATTTATCGCTTATAAAACCGCTGACGATAGGTGATCGCGGATTATTATTAGTATTTCTCTAGCGTACGCCTTCGACCAAGGGCAGTAGGAAGAATACTTCTTTGTATCCTCTTGTTCATCAGCAAGGAATTTTAGGAGTACCAAACTTACTCTTCCCTCATTCGAAATTGAGGAAAGCTTACCTCGAGTGGACATTGTTCTAAGGCTATGTTCCTGGACCTACCGTCACGCACTGCAAACTGTCGCTCCGAACTTACTTCAGGCGTTTTAAATTAGTTCCGCCAACTAATAGGTATAATATTTAATGCACCTTTGGAATCAAAATGAGAGATGATTTTGGGTTCACACGTCTTTGCTCCTCTCAGTAGTAGCTAAATGCTGACACGAATGGTTAGAGTTGCATGAGGGCGTCTCTCCGAATTATTCCTTACCATAACATTTAGGCACTTTGGAATTACCTCATCGCTCTCCATTCGGTGTTCATCTTAAGCTATCAATTTTCTTTCTTATTTCCGGATTGAGAATGGCCGTTGCAACAGCTATGTCTGTTAATCCTCTCTGTCTGTCTGTCTGTCTGAGTATCGTATTATTGGTTTTATTATTTTTTTAGGTCTACTTCTAAGTGGTACTTGAAGAGGATCGGAGATCGTAGAGACGAACGCGCGTGTCATTGCTGAGCAAGTCGCCAGAAAATGAGTAACTGGAATGACTTATGAAGTCCCGTTTCTAGTTATCTCTTTTTTCTGGTTTTGGTCATCGTCGTTTGTTCCAGCATATTGGGATTTAAAAGTCTCTTAAGGAAATATCAATTTTATAGCGTTTTAAAAAAAAAGTCCGGTTTGGATGAATATTAAAGAAACTTATTCCTCTCTTCTGAATGTGATGGTCGTTGTGAGCAGACGCATGCTCTAAGTGATCGAAGTTTAATAGCCTCAAAAGTAACTTGAATGCTGTCTGTGTGTTTGTGTTATATTTGCTCGTACAGCTTAGAAGGTTTTAGGGAGAAGTAAAAGATCAACGTTACAATTCGAATAAGTCAGAAGCAACGAGAACGTTTAGTGCGAAGATTAAATCGAATAACCCTTAAGCATGTTATCCCACCTGTAAGACTGTGAGAACCAAAGTCGCATGACCTGTTTTGATCTTACACGTAGTTATAAGTTATTCTTATCTATTTAAAACAGGATAAGTATATTTTACTCTCTGTCTCTCTTGTTACTCTCTTATAACTATCATAAGGACGTACGTATTACAAGTAAGAGCGGAATGGACTGAGGATATCACCTTCGAAATAAGTTAGTTTACATACTTCGAATGTGTTCAACTAGCCAGTTGGCAACAGCGATGCGATTTCGAACAGAGGCATAGTGGAAAAAAAGATTGCACATCCTCTTCCTTCTGGATCGAACCACCGATTGGGTAACGCATCATCGTCCTGTGTAAAATCCGTCATCATCCAATAGGATTGCACACTATTGGTGCCGAATTGGGGATATCTTGATAGAAGACTGGTCGTTCCGTCCGATGACCACGGACAATAGGTCATTTAAGTTAAGTAAAGATAAGTTAATTAAAATTTTCTAGATTCTTTCGTGATATAAGTAAAGGAATTGGACTTGTAAGGGCAAGAAGTACTACGACTTTTATTGAAATTCACCAAAGCAAGCACAACTGAGGCTGAGGTTTACTGCGGCCTGATTTTATTAAAAGGGCAAAATTTTCCAATGAGAGAAAAACTCCACTCCTTACAGGACATATGAAAGCATAGGAGAAGATTATGATGACCAAAAAAAAAAAAAAATGTAACTATAATTCTCTTAACAGTTTCATTTAATTCTGCATAATTTTCTAATGAATGACAGTAAAACTCGTTTTTAATCTGCCTCTTGTTTGTTTTGCTTAAACTAAATCAAAGCTGATTTCCCTTAATCAGAGTTTCACTTAAGTCTTTCTAGTTAAGCTGTGTCAGTGCATTTTCTAATTTTTGTAGACATCCTTACTGGTGTCATTTTAATTGTCATTATGTTACTACAGCTCGAACAATGACACCAATATGATCATGAACAATCCCGAAACTAAAAGCAAAAGTTTCTCTAGCAGAATTAAAGCGCAGTCGGCATTACTAATGTTAATTGATTTGATTTGTTGTAATTGCTATCAACAAGATATTTGCCGACTTCATTTACCAACAAGTTAAGCACAACGTTGAACTAAACGAATACTGGTTGGCCGTACAAGAATATATGTATATCGTAATATATTTTTATACGAGATTCGATACAATTATTACAATTGTAGAAAAGAAGAAGATAAATTCGAATTGAACTAGCAAGGACATCTACCATTTCCTTTAACAGAGCTCTGCAAACCGTCCGTTAAATATTCAAAATTAAGATATAGTTGGATTTGGAAGCCATATTAGAAAATAAAATATTTTTGTGAACACCTCATGAATCTCTATGAAAATACCTTCCAAAAATCTTAAAGAAATTCAACTTCTGCTGGTAGGAGTTATTTTTATCAATTTCTTGAAAAAACAAGTTCAAAATTTTTATTGAAAGAAGAACATGTTCCTTTCGCTAGTTAAAGTCGATCTGGTCATAATTATCAAAAGACTTTCTTTTTTTCCGCCGTATTATGCGGTCAATATTGTGAAGCTTTCAGTTGGGAGCGTTCAGGTTGCTTTTAATTTTTTTTTTAAGATCTTCACATCATGTTCCAAAATAATGGATTAAATCCGATTAGGAGATCGACTACAATGAAGACAAAAAAAAAAAAAAGATAATAGAAAATATATCAAAATGGACTAAGTCTTTAAATATAAGGCCCATTATAAAATACGATATACGATACAAATCAAATTAATATGTCTTTGCTTTATTTTTTAATTAAATCGTACTTAATATATCTTTGTACCACAAGTTGTGTATGATATAGAAGCGATTTAAAACTTTTTAGAACGACAAAGCCCATTATAGCTTAATATAATTCTTCACCTATCAAGCTTTGCTGCCACTTAAAGTCAAGTAAAGAGTTACTTTTTATCAAAAGCATTAAATGCAGGAGACGTGGTCCGCTCTTTGTCACTTCAGTCACACTAAATACTAAAAATTGGATCTTATTACCATATAAAGGCTTACTATTCGTCGGAACAAGACCAAGTCATTCGAGCAATAGACGTATGGGGTCCAAACGTAATACAGTTCACTAAAATGTCATTTCGCTATTGGATTAACTTTTATCATTAAATACAAAAAATGGACCTTTTTTGCGATACCTGCCATATTATCTTTCGTAGGAACACATAAATATATTAAGGTGGTGCAATAATTTTCATATCTCATCCAAATTTTCCACAATTATTCAGTATGAGAACACATTACGTTCGCCAATTTTTTGTCAAGAAATATTAAAAATTTGCCAAATTTCTCGTATAACGGTGCTTATACTCTAGACCTCCGGTCGTACAGTGGCACATGAAGTTTGTGCGGACGCATGCTACAGCCAGATGTGAGACATGAGATAGACCTTTCATTATGCCGATCGATTCAGAATTACTTTTGGATCGATCTGAGCTTGTCTGTCCGTCTGTCTGCTTTGCCATTTGTGTTGTATCTACAGAATGCAACATTTGATATATTCTTTCAATGAAATTTGGTATACCGGCTTGATTTGGCCTAAGGAAGTGAACCAAGCTTGTTTGTCCGTCTGTCCGTCTATTCATCTTCCCTTGTCGTGTTCAAACGACAGGTACCATATTTTGATGAAATTTGGTACGCTTACGCGTTTTGGTCTAAGTAGGAACGCTATTGAAAATGGTTGCGATCGGAGTACTTTTTCGAGTACTTCTCAAATAAAGCTCTATTTGAAATTATTAAACGAAATGATGTAGGGTATATAATGGTGGGTCGCGTTCCGCTGTAGTATTTTCCATTGTTGCATATAGGACTTTATATGCGTAGTAGTCATAAAAATTGTCCTCTCCAATACCATTTTCACTACAGATTGTCCGTGAATCAAATCAATCATTTCAGTATACCGAACTTCATCAGACTTCGTACATTCTTCTACAGCAAGTGGTGTGCTGGCATATTGATTTAAAACCTGAAACCACGCTTGCCTAAGGCCAGCATAAAAATGGTTCCGTTATCTATTAATTCACATAACATTTTAAAAAATATTGTTCAAGCTTTAAATATTGACTTGAAGCGATGGCGGACATTATGAAAATTTACTTTAAGGTAAATATAGTTTCTTCGCTTCAGAGATTTATTATATTATTTGCAAGAAGTAAGAACATCTGAGACTGTATGCTCGTAATATAGTGGATACTGTGAGATCATATGCGTTTTACTGCCAACTATGGAAGCAATTTCTTTTCTAAAAGAAGAATTTTTTTCATATCATATTTTTAATACCCAACGGTATACGAATTTTTTTATAATAATCTTCTATTTCGAATTTCATGTATTTTTTATTACTTAATAAATGTTTCGTTATAAAATCGTCGTTATGTCATAATATATTTTAGCATTTTGCAGAAGTTATAACTTTTTCTTTGAGCAACTTTTCAACTAATTATTCAAAATATATATACATTCTGTACATATCTGTATATACGATATATAGCGGCTATAACAGGAAATTTTGCCGAAAATGCTAAATTAATGGTTTACATCAAAAACTTTTCGCTTACATTAGCATATGCAAATGGAATAAAAACTAACTGTCTTAAGATATTTTCACAATCTGCCTTATGTTAGACAAAATGTTACTAAAACTTTCATATTAGAATGTGGTATAACAAATAACAAACTTGAAAACTGCACAATATAGAATATACATATATGTATATATATATATATATATATATATATATTTATATACATGTATATACCTTTATATATACATATATTTAAGAATTTCGAACTATAGAAATGATTATCTCCGTTTCGATGTGTAAAGGTAGCAAAAGACAAATATCCTCATGATTATACCCTACACCACTCGCGGTAAATTGCATATTAAGTCTGTGCAGACGTAGGTAACACACAGAAGAGTTTCACATAGACCCGCGTGCCGATCGATTCAGAATCCTAATCTGAATTGATCTGAGCTTTCTTGTACCTCTGTCAATCTGTCGTTCACGTTCAAGCTACAGGCCGCAACTTTTGACATCTTTCGATGAAATTCGGTACAGTGACATGTTTTGGCCCAAAGATGAACTCTATTTTCGACCACTCCCCATCTAACGCCCTATTCTGAAAAGTCGTCATATGGAAAAAAGTTGCAATTTTCTCGGCAAAAGTGGCTAAGCAGTAGTATATTTGAACGTAAGTAAGCTTTGTCTGTCCGTTTGATGTCTGTATTTTGATGAAATTTGGTACACTGACGAACGCTGTTAAGAATAGTTTTGATCGGTTCACTTTTTCGGCCACTTCCCCATATAACACCTTATATAAAAAAATGTCGCGACAAAAGCCGCTGAGTAACAGTATATCGACGTTCCTCATTGGTATGAAAAAGTTGCATACAGCGAAGATTCAGCTGAATTGCGCAGTTCATACATTTGAAGACCTAACCTAATTACAAATCAAATAAAAAAGCCTTAAAACAATGGATAATTAGTGCAAATGTTTAATAAAACAACCAATAGGTCTATCAATTACCCATCACAGTCCGTGTCCGGATTCCGAATAATAGGCTTTAACTACTAGTTTAGGTTAGAAAAGTAATCTTAAGTGAAGCAACCGGATCCGATAAGGAAATAAGGCTACAAACCTCATTTAGATCCCTACAGAGAACCCTAAGTGGATTAAAAATATAGTTTAACCTATTGCCTAAATTGCCTAAGTTTACTAAAAAGAATGTTGCTTGGCGGACGGACAGGGACGTTTAAATTAGTGCCACTCAACAAAAACGGCAAGTCAATGGCGCCATTAAACAGCTTCGCCATGGAAGTAATGCCACCACCATCCTACGTTTCTCAAGTGACGGCAAGCGTATAAGTAAATCAACCTATTTTCATAAGGAGAGATTGCGACGCTTCAAATTTCTGAGAGGAAACAACAAAAAGTGCTTCTGTAAAGATTCAATGGAATTCACATGTCAACGATACAACGATGGCCACACGACCGAGGGATATTCCGAGGCGTATTCCCATCATAAATTGAAAAGAAAAACAGCCTCGCCGTTTTTGGACCACGTAAGCCCATTTCCACCACCTCATTCCATATAAGATTTCTCATGAATAGTAAGCCTCTTAGAAAAGGGTTTAATTTTCCTTATTTTATGATGAAAATTGGTCTGTAGTAGCAGTTTAACAAAAAAATTAACGGTAGCGAATTTGAAATTTGGAACGCTATTGAAAATGGTTCGGATCGATTCATTGTTTCGACGAGGAAAAGTCGTTACATGGAAAAAATTGCAATTTTCAAAATATTTCGGCAAAAGTGGCTAAGTAGTAGTATTTCGGTATTCTAAATTGAGGGACCGACTGGGGCAATTTTTGAACCCGCTCTCATATAGCGAAAACTGAAGTTCATACCACACAAAAGTTAAATTTTTTATGCTTCACGAAGAAAATTATATCATAAAAAAATTAATTCTACTAAATTTGGACCATCCCGGCTTATTTTTGGGTTCTTACCCTAAAGAGGTTTTTCACGAAAATTTATCCTTTGTAAAGCAGAGAAGTCTAAACAACAATATGATGAAAATTGACCCATAATAGTAATTTCATACAAAAAAAAAAGAATTGTGTTAGATAATGTGGTGTAGGGTATTTAGTTGTCGGCCTTGCTCGACTATAATATTTTTACTTGTTTTTCTAAAACATCATAAATTATTCGTCAAATCAAAAATCGAAATAATTTGGTTTCTCTTTCAATTAAGTTCTTCATCAACAATTTTATGATTTTAAAAATTTATTTAATTGATATACGTTTTCACTCTTCAAAATTTATGAAAATAGATAATCATTTTTCTAAAAGATTAATAGGAAAAAATTTTCTAAGGGACTTTTTGAAAAGAGAAAACATTTATTTAAACAAATTCGATTACACGCCTGCATGAATTCCTTGAGATCGATTTTTTTATTGAGAAAAAAATAAATGACACCACACGTGCAAGCATTTTTTTTGCAGTGAAATGTATCTGCAGTTGCATAATATTTGCTACTGTGACAGCTATTTGCCGACAGTTTATGCGGATGAGCAAGTGCATGCTTCTAGATATTCAAATGCACATACATTTATTTATATAGAAATATGTATTATAATAACATCTGTAAATTATATATATGGGTAACCTTAAGTGCCTGTTGTGATTTTACGTTTTTAGTCAACTCGTTTTGAGATCAATTTCGTACCACTGGTTTTGTTTACAATTCTTCGGAATTATTTACAGTAACAGAAATTTATATATGCAATTCTTCTTCTACCCTTTTCTGTTTGAATCTTTCGCTTCAACTCTCTCGGCCCGGCTGACTTGGACTTCCGCCAATACTAACCTTATATAAACCCCTTTTCGTAAACAAGTTTTCAATGTGAAATTCCATTGTGAGACTTTCACCTGGTAAGTGTTCTGCGACTTGTTGCTAAACTTTTCACTAATTGTCAGCTGCATCGACACGTAAAGCATGATGAATGTATACTTGATTTGACCATTTTTCGAATGGAATTCCTTAGGAAAACGTTTGGTTTTCAAGCAGACTCATTTTATTAAATATGGAATTTTTCCTTTATTAAAGTATTTATTAAAGTATATAAAAATCATTTTAAGACCAGCGAACCAAATTTTTCATGATCACAAAAAAAACAACTACACTGTGCAATAAAAAAGTTTGCAGTGCACTAAAAGTTAACCTAAATTAATAAAATTATTATTAGATTCTTTCACATCTAATACCACATGTATATTACGGCTGTATTAAGTTTGAGTGAATGTGTACACTTGAGGTAAGCCCACTTTTTATTATACCGATTGGTTCAGAATCATTTTCAAAAACTATCTATGCTTGTATGTCCATCCGTCCCCCGTCCGTCCCTCTGTCCGTCTATTCGTCTTGCCTTCTCGTGTTCAAGCTACTGATGAAATTTGGTTTTGGCTCAAGGACAAAATGGCTCGAATCACTTTCAACGCCTTCTTTGAAGAAGTCTTTATATGAATAATTGCCGGCTGGTCTAAGGTAAAGGCCGTGGCCTACTATAATATTTTTACACTCTTTAAATTTAAGACGTAAGCTCGAAGACGATCTAGTACGTTCTTATTTTCTCTGCTTTATTTCCTTTATTCGTTTCTACGAAATTGTCAAAAAACTTTTCTGTATAAGCAAATCCACTTGCAATGCAATGTTTCGTTAATTTGAACTGTTTGCATATAACAACAGCCGTTGGCCTATTTAAAGATGATTCATTTGCGTGGGCTGCATACACATGCTTAATGATAGGTATCCGAATAAAAAAAATAAATGTTTTGTACGGTTTAAAGAAAAGAAATCTTCTATCTATCTCTAGCTTGTGTTAATTAGAAAATCGAGCAAAGGTTCATTCGAGGGGACGAATTCTTTGGCAAATTTTCCGGAAATCATCACAAAATAATCGGGTGTATGGCAAAATTTTATACCGTCTAGAATGTTGAATTTTCGAACATAACTGCGAAGCAATTTGGATTTTTTCGAAACCGGGACGTAACTCCAATAATTTTCATTCTAATTTTTTACGATATCTTTAAAATGACATTTTTCTGTGAATGCTCGGGGAGACTTTATCGATACTACTTCCTGCGGATGCCACTATGTCAATAGTTTCATTGGAATCTGTCGCTCCGAAGGCGGGTGCATAGGCGGTTCAATAGCCCTTGCATAGGGCATGTATAGGCCGTGCATAGGCGGGACATAGGCATGTATAGATCATGCATTGGCGGTGCGTGGTCCACACATAGTATTAGACTAATGTGCTGGTTTTTTGACAGAATTTTTTCATAACATATAGCAAAGGGGGGCGTGTAGGAGTAATACTCTGGTGTTTGGACAACAATTTTTCCCTGGTATATGGCAAAAGAGGGAGTGTTATGCTGGACTAATGTGTTGGTTTTTTGCAAAAATGTTTTCAGGACGTATAGTGAAGGAAGGAATATCTGACTAATATGCATTTTTTTTTTACTACAGTTTTTCCGGAGTATCCCATTACTCTTCCCTTGGCTATATTCATGCAAAAAATTGTTTAATTCGGGTCCTTTAAATTCTATCAATTCAAGTCTTCTTCGCAATATGGATAAGTCGCACTTAAATCAAGATTTAATATTTTGAGAAAGGGTTTTCTAGAGAAAAATTGCTACAATATTTATTAATCAAAATATTTTCCCACATTTTCTAGAACATTTCACCACCTTTCTGGCAGCATGGCGATACCGTGTCGAAAGAAAGATTTAAGTTTCGCAGCGATCCAATCACCGGCTCATTTTAGCACTTTTTCGGCATTTCAAAACCGTGCCACAACCATGGTGCAGCAGCTGTGCTTCTGTTCTATATGTGTACATATTTTTTTCCCTTCTCTCTTATTTACTTATATATGAATTTTATTGTTTTTGTCATTTTTTTTTTCTTTACTTCTCTTTATATACATTGTGTCGGTTTTTAATAACAATTAGCATAAGATTTTCATATGTAAAGAAATCAAATAAATACATAAACACAGAAAAATCAAAAAGTGAATTTTACATTGCTTATGCTCACACATCTTATTCCTTGAGCGAGCGCACATATCTATTCAATATATCGTACTATCGCACACGTATTCATAGTGCGTGGTCATACAAAACTCAGTAATTCGGCTCGTGTCAGTTTGTTTCGTTCTCTTTACTCTGCTTCATATCGTGCGTTTATAACGGATACTTTGATCAGTCACATCATAATTTGGTTGCGTGTAGGTTGCAAGCGAGGCGTTCCATTTTATTACAGATGCGATCATATAAACTGTAATGTGTTTGAGAAGCTGTTAGGAATTTTTGTAAGGAAATACACAAACAACCACCCGCACATGCTATGTGATCTAAATTTTGAAATTAATTTATTCAACAATTTTAATACAAGCTTGTTGTGGATGCGAAGGTTAGAAAGAGACCGTCGAAATTAGTATATTCTAAATGCTTTCAATGATAGGCATAAAATTTCAAGTCCCATTAAAATCTTATGTTTTGTTACTTTCACAAGACGAGCGCAGTTGTTTTGCAAGTCATTACGTTCACTGTGTGTGCGCTGTTTATCTACACGTTAAGGCTTCTGCTTTAATCATTTTCTCCTTTTACACATTCAATGGCAAATTTGTCATAAATGTCGTCCATTTAACGACAATGAAGTGCACTTCCATATAGGTTAAAATGTTCTTGTTACACACATAAAACACTGAAAGATAACGGTTTAGTAGGTTTAACATTTGTCTTGTAACTCTCGAATATATAAAACAAGCAGTATAAAAGTATAAAAGGATCTCGATTGCTGAGAGACTCTTAATCGGCTTCTCGGCTTCTCGGCTTCTTAGACGCTACCGCTTGTCAACTTGCTCGCAAGAACAAAAAAACAAAAGAGACTCTTAAATAGTTGTTCAAGATCCATAGATCCATCTTGGCAGGCAGTTTAAAAATAGGTCACTAAGCAGAAAATTTTAATAACTCAAACATTCAGTACAACTCTCTGGGTAAGTGAAGTTCGTGTTTAAAGCAGCGGAACTGTCCCATATCTCATAATTATAATGTCGCCGAAAACTTGAGATGAATAATTGGAAATATAAGTCAAAGTTCATCTTTGGCACACGTATTATTTACATAAAAGTAGTAATTTATACAAATCATGATATGAAGAAGTATGTTTACAAGTTCGTCTTCTCTTCCCATGTACGCCTAATGTTTGAGCTGCGTTTGAATAGCGTACTCTCGTGCGTACATGCTTTTTAATCGCTTTACTTGAGGAAAGATAGATGATTTGGTGTACGATACTTGAAACGTTTTATGCGTTCTCTTAATGCTAAACTGGTATTAACTAACACTAACAACAAGCGAAGATATACTGCCATGAACTTACATTTGGAAAAAGTTAATTCTCTGATTATTACGACAAGATATACAATCGAAAATTTGATCAAAGGTTTTAGTGTGCGTCGAATTTTAGTAAGCACTCGTGTTCATCATTAGCCTTTGAACAGGGGGGGAAAACATTTACCGAGACACGCTTATTTTAAATCTTCAAAGTCTTATCTCCGTCACTTTAGGTTTGTAGATCAATCAAACCAATTTGCAGTAAGCTTTCTTTTACAAAATTGTGCTACAATGAAATAAGAGGCTTAGCGCTACCTGGCATCTGGAATTTCTAATGTTGCTAAGGGTGTGAAGTTATATTTAAATATAACTAGCAAAGACACAAACCTTTTTTTCTACGGAAGTCTGTTACGCCCTTAACAAAATTCTATTTAACGAAAACTCGGAGGGGCTTAAGTCAAAATACAGTTTAAGTAAAAGTTTTCGGGAATTTTTTTACAAAATATAATAAACAAAACATGTATTTATGTAAATTAATTAATATTTGAAAAGTCAGTATTTTTACGAGGTTGATAGAGCGAAAGTTTGCTTAGCTATTGTGGGCAAACCATCCCCTGTGAAAAAATGAAACTAGCGCAGCATGAATCCTCTATTAATAGCCTTTCCAACGATGTGCAGATTATATTAAGTTTTTCTCGGACAATGTTTTTATGGGATTTTGAAAATTGCCATTCTTAGGCAAACTTTGAAAGGTCACTCACTGCGAGACTTCGTTTAATAGAATTCTGTCAATGGCTTAACGGAGCTCTGTAAAAAACATTTGGTGTGTGTCTTTGCTAGTTTGCTATTTAAATATAACTTCGCACCCTTATGTTTCTTAGGAACAAATCGGTAAGAAATTTACATTGTTCGCCTGCCGTTGGTATTCAAGGTTGGCTTACCATATATTTTACTCACCCGATGGAGTATAGAGTTTCCTGAAGAGCTCAGTTTGCCCAAAGAGCTCACCGCTTGCTAAAAATCATTTCTCCTGAAGCATTCTTTTTGAGATCAGCGCATCGACAATCGCCGCTGGAGACCAGGTCTGTAGAATTGGATTGTCGGGCAGCACTTCGAACATTAATTCATGCAATTTGGCCGCTCTAGCCATCTACTTAAGACACGGTGCACTATAAGTAAAAGAGGTACCAATTTGGAAGATAGTTATCTTAAATTTTCGCGAAAAATAGTTTTTTGATTTTTAACCTTTCGTTTGGATCTTAGATTATGAAAATTTTTCTTACGTTTTCTGGCGTAACCACGCTTCTTAAGTCTGCGCGATCCCTTTTAAAAGGAACAAAACATCGGGAAATGCTTGCTTTCGAAAACTGAACCACAATCGGTTTCACTAAAACCATTGCGACTTGTAAGCAAATTGTTTAAGTAACATAAAATTTTGACTGATGTCCCTTAAGACTTGGGACTTTCTAAAAATAACATGGACTTCTCTCTTCGAGACAATAGCCATGTCTCAGTCGTAGGAATTATTGATTGCTGTGTTGCATGTGATAGTCAACTGGTCAAAGTACTTACGAGCTGTTGCCCAATTATATAAAAATGTATTTCGAAACATAGGTTGAATGGTATGGATTGACGCAGTTTCTTGAAACTTTGGATAGGCGTAGTCCTGCGACAAAAAAATACATTTTGCAAGAAATCTTAGGTTTCCTGACTAAGTGGAAAGATAGCGCAGCTAAATTCCTATATATGATGAACAGCTAAAGCCCTACAATATCCAAAGCTCAAATAAGTATTAGGCAACCATTAACTACGACGATAGAGCTAAATAACCAATTATATGCGGCACAACTGTCTGTAGAGTACATATTGGGGAATATTGAACAAGGCTTGTCGCTATCCTAATTCTGAGCGACATAAGCATATTAGTGGTAGTCTAGGTAACTTGGTAGGTAGGCAGAAACAAATTTAAATCTGGTCCAATCGAAAAAAAAAATTTTTATTTTGGTTACTCTACACCATGCATGCCGCGGTGTATATCAGGTTTGTGTAATACCTCGTGGGACTTGAAGTAGATCCACTTTGCATAAATCGACTTGCAATCAATTTAAATTTTTTGAGGTACATGCAATACCCCGAAGGAGTTTAGCAGATCCATCTTGCAGAAATCCGACAGACTGTGAATCGGTTTAAATCTGCTGCTTCATCGACCGGTGTGCTTCCTTTATACAGCATATTATGGTCAATTTACAATTTGCATTTTTGGAGATTACTAATACACTGATACACTGGTTTTGACCGACAAAGGAATGCTATTGAAAGTGGATTGGCTCGGACCATTTTTATGACGACCTCTCACATTGTGCCTTATCTTGAACGAGTTGTTATACGAAAAAAGTTGCAGATTTAAAATTTTCTCAACAAAAACCCCAGAGTATTATATATTAAGAGATGCTATGGTGATGGGAAAAATTTGGATCGGACAAGGCAATATTTTAAACCACCTCCCATACAACCGTTTCTAGCAGACCTTTCTATAGGAAAATGACCTAATTTCACTGGGAGACTCTGTCAATAAGCGTAACTCGACATAGCAACTAACCATAGCAAATTTGGGCCGCATAGATCTATTTTTCGAACTCTATAAGAAAACTCATTAAGAGTAAGACTTTATGTGGTAACGGAGTCTAATTTTTGCCACTTTATGGTGAAAACAAGAAAATAATCATAAGGTCTTCGACAAGAATGTTAACTTTGCTAAACTTTGGGCCGGTTCACATTCAGACTCCTATGAAAAAGTTGGATATAATTTTTGATATTTTATGAAGAAAATAAATGAAGAATTTCATCAGGGGAAAATGGTGCGGGCTAATTAACGTTCGACTTTGCCCCGCTATAATATTTTTACCTGTTCCTGTTGTACTTTAGTTTAATTTAACATAAACGCACTATGCTCCGAAATTTGTGCACGCATTATGAGTTCTTTAGAGATGGTAGATGGATGGTTTTTTTTTTTTTTTTTTGTTAAATAAATAAAGAAACAAGGAATAAGAAAACGAATTGATAGGAACACAGGAGTAGCTAAAAACGTTATACTTTTCGTTGCGGAAAGCCAATATACATAAATACATGTGTATGTATGTGTATGTATCCATGTACCAGCAATCCATTTATCAGCAATCACTGCTATACTGGTCTTGAGTTGCGTTTACACGAGCAGATTTTAAGTCGTGACAAAAATCCTTAAGTGATGCACCAATACATACATTTTTAAATATTCGTCGGTGTTCGCACCATTTGTTGAACGAATGATAAAAATAATAAACCGAATAAAAATTACAATTGTAATACCAAACAATATGCGAGTATACTAGATATGCTTTTCGTTTTGTAACACCCAGAGAAACGCAATGGAAATTCCAAGAGATGCAACATAGCTTGCAATGCTTTCACAAGCATTCGATTTTCTTTCGCCGCAAATCAAGTCCGCCTGAGTGTTCCTCTGCTTCTGTCTGTGTACGTAGCCCTCACCGGTGCAAAACTTGATAGAAAATGATCCAACCTTTAATATGGTGGATATTAAAAATTCGACTTGAGTCGACTATAACTTTTAATGTCCCACTACATTCTATCAAAAAGATTTATCAGCACTCAGGCACAGTGACGATGAATTCAAATACTTACGTTGTCATATAAGTAATGGCAACAGAATACCAATTAAATACATCGAAACCTTACAGCGACGATTTCAATGTTCGAGGATTACAGTGACACTGCAGAAAGGAAAAAAAAAGGAATAAGTGATTTGGCAAATCAATTACTTTCACTAAAGTAAGATGCAGTAAGATACTTAACCTAAAAATGATGTTTAACTAGTTGGTATTGTAATGGTTTGTATGGCGATTGTATTCCCAACTTTCTAAAGCAAATGCCTTCTACTTTTATTTTTCACAAGTATTCCTCGTCGCTTGAATCGGTTATGTATGTTATGCTTAACGTTTGGTAGAAAGGGAACTTTCGAAGCTTTCCGCATCTCAGTGCGGTAGATCGTACTTCAATTACGATTGTACGGCGTACGAACTGAGTGCTCGTTTGGTGAAAGCGGCCAACCCCCCTCTCCCCACTTCTATTCGACCGAGTGATTGACCCCTCCAGTGATTGGTCATATAAAAAAAAAAAGAGATTGGGTTCATACATTTTATTGGCATTGAAGATGTTCTGCATAGCGCAGTGCATCTCCTGTCATTGATTTGACGAATTTTAGTAGAAGAATAAGACTTTCTGCTGGATATTAGTAAAATACGTTAAAATACGTTTCCGAATTTCTCGGGAACTTAGTTTGCCAAAAAGTGTGGTTCTACTTTATAATAATCGTCGACGGTTTGTTTGACCGATCAGATCGGTCGTTAAAATTCTGCACCAAAAGGAAAATTAATGTCAGCTAAGTCTTAAAAATGCTGAAAAAGGACTACAATTTTAGGAAAGGTGCGGTCACTCCACAGAGAATCGAGTGGAAATCGAAAACGAGACAAGAGCTGGGCAGCAGCTCTCAGCATGCTTTTCTCACCTAATGAAAAGAAATTTCTTTAGCGGCATCACTAAAGAAACATGAATTACAAGTAGATTTGCGCAGTAAGACCTTGAATGCGAAAGCAGCCGTAGCAGAGCTTGCCCCATAATGCGCAAGGCATCAAGAGCTGTTATCGAAATACAATTCTGTTCTCATACTGCAACCCGTTTATTTCCTCCTCTTAATACATTTTAAATCCTTTTTTTTTTTGCGCATACCCAAGCGGATAGTCAAAGGTTAACGTTTTCTAGTGCAAAATAAGTAAGAGATAAAATCATATGTGACTTAAGAAGGCGTGCTCAAAAGCTTGTAATATCAAAAAAATAGCTTCTTCGTAATGAATTCCAAGTAAATATTAAAGATGGAATAACTTTCTGACAACGTAATGACAATCGGAAAACCCCTAAGACCGCAAAGGGGCCTTCTTCAAAAAGCAAGCAATAAATATCGTATGTGAAATAAAAAGTTTTTTAACAAACTAAGAATAAAAATTCTTGTTAGTTTTTGATCATTATGACAATTGATTGATTACAACTTCATTCTAAGATTATAGCAGAGCGTTCTGTAACGAGTGGATACAGAGATGAAAGAAGTGCTTTTTTGAGACAAGCAAAATCCTCGTTAATTTTTGATCATAATATATATATATATATATACAGACGATTTTACAAATCTTATAATGTCATAGATCTACCTTTTTCGAACACATTTTCAAGTGTGAGGATGAAATAAACTGCTAATGATCCAATGACAAATTGTAATCAATCACGGCCTCACACCACACCGGGGGACTTTTTTGAAAAGCGTAGTACAAATATGTAAATAATGGAAAAGGAAGTTTTTTTTTAAATTCAAAATTCTTGTTAGTTTTTGATCATTATCATCACTCATTCCTATGCGCTTCAGTCTAATACTCCAGAGCAAGATCTTCTTTCGAGACTGAATTCAGGAATAAGCGTGCAAGGTGAAATAAATGTTTTCTTTAAAGCAAGACAATTCTCGTTAATTTTTGATTGTTGATCATTATCACCGCTCATTTCTGGGCGCTTCAGTCTAATATCCCAGAGCAAGATCGTCTTTCGAGAGTGAATTCGTGAGGATGAAATAAATGTTTTCTTTAAAACAAGAAAATTCTCGTTAATTTTTGATTGTTGATCATTATCACCGCTCATTTCTAGGCGCTTTACTCTAATAACCTAGGACAGGGCCTTCTTTGAAGAGTGAATTCAGAAATAAGCGTAGAAGGTGAAACAAATGTTTTCTTTAAAGCAACAAAATATCCGCTAATATTTGATGGTTGATCATTATCACCGCTCATTCCTAGGCGCTTTAGTCTAGTAGACCAAGGTCTGCTTTGAAGAGTGAATTCAGGAATAAGGGTAGAAGATGAAATAAATGTGTTTTTTTAAGGGACAAAATTCTCGTTAACTTTTGATTGTTATAATAAATTAATGAGAGTTTTAAACATAAGCACCTTAACTTTGTTTGGATTTTGTCTCTCCGTCCTGGCATTAGCACTTATATAATTAATTGAATTTCATGAAAGCGAATAAAAAAATTTTTCCAAATGTTTTCATTTATTTAACAATATAGCAATTTTTTTGTTTTTTTTTTTTTTTTTTTGCACGATGAAGAGCATTTCTATACATTTATTTCCTAGATGTGATGCGTAATACGTACATTAACTTAAATCAAAGAAACCATTTATAATGAAATCATTTCATGAAAGCGAATAAAAAAATTTTTCCAAATGTTTTCATTTATTTAACAATATAGCAATTTTTTTTTTTTTTTTTTTTTTTTTTTGCACGATGAAGAGCATTTCTATACATTTATTTCCTAGATGTGATGCGTAATACGTACATTAACTTAAATCAAAGAAACCATTTATAATGAAATCATTTCAATGCGAGTTCATTTGCGAAATGAAAATTAATTTTATTTTATCGCATTACTGTTTTAGTAGCTTAATTAATTATCAGAGTTTATGCGCATAATTAAATTACAGATGCATTTTTATATACAGTTTATAAGTTAAAATATGATTAAGTTTTTTTCTATATATATATATATATATATATATATATATATATGTATATATATGTATACATATATATGAGATGATAAACAATTTTCTTTGTATACCCTTATTATAGGTAAAATATATGTATTTAGCAAAATTTTTTAAAAGACTTTCTAGGTCGTCATAATGAAATAAAGAAAAATTTAATACAAAATGAAAATTTTTTTTGAATAAAAATAACCGCGTTCTTCGCGTGAAAGACAGATTGTAGTTTAAAATAAATTTCAAAACTTTTATTATCAAATTTTTGTTTTTTTATTCTCTTTCACTACAATAAATGCGCTAAATAAGTTTTTTACCCAAACAAACGGTATAAGCAATGTATTAACTGCACTGCATTCGTTCGCTGTTTTAGTTTATTTTCTGAACCATTAAAAACTGAATAGTAAAAGCTTGGTGTAGTAAAATTCATACTCATAGTATAAATAAGCCTTCGCATGGCAGCCGCTGTGCATGTATGTACAGTGCAGTGCAGTTGAACACATTGAGTGTAAAACATGCAAACGAATGAAAAGAATCTACCGGGGAAAGATAACAAGAAAAAAATTAAAAAAAAAAAAGAAGAAAATAAAAGAAAAACTCTCACGAAAAAACCTCAAAAACTTCACAAACATTAACACAAATTTTTGCTTAAATGAAACACGCGTTTGTGTATTTGCGAATCTTAATTGAAAACTTGTTTGTACTTCCACTGCATTCATAAGGTGTGAATGTACACAACACCGTAAGAAAAAGAAAAATCATCAGGGAACTAATAATTTATATACACGTTATATATATGTATATATATATACTTCTGATCAGAGCGAAACTTGATTTCCCGTTCATTCGTTCATTCGCAACATCCGCATGTTTGCCTCCTTTTGATGAAACACTCACGTTCTCTCTGAACCCTGCCAGACGCTTCCTGAGTTTGGAACTAGGGACAATTCAAAAAAAATGGCGTCAAAAACTGTCTTAAATCTCGCCACAAATACTTTGTAATGATATACAAAAGTTCAGTTCCGATTCAGTTCTGAATTATTTAAAAAAAAAAATTATATTCGATTTCAGACGATGTCCTGCTTTATACCTCCACCAGATTTTTCTCTCAAGAACCACAAAGAATCAAAAACAAACGAAATTTTGAAACTTTATAACATTTTATGGGCATGGCTGTTTGTTTCTCGCACTCTTGTACAGGTACAGATCTATCTGTTGTAGCTTAGGTGGGTAAAAGGCAAAAAAGCTTGTACTGTTGAAAACAAAGGAGTTCTCATTTCATCCTGTATTGTGTACGTATTCTTTGACCGTGAAATCAGAGTCCATTTCTCTCAGGAATAGATTCTTCTAACATACATAATAGTACATATATACCTTTTATAGGGCTTGAAAATAAAACCTTTAAAATAACCTTTAAAATAAAAATAAAACCTTGAAAATAAAACTTTTAAATCGTCCATGGTCCATGATCCTAGTCGGCTTTTGATCAATCATTCAAATTACTGTTAACGCAAAGCTTAGTAGATAAAAAGGGCGGCTATTAATGCGGCGTACTCGCGTTCAATCCCCTTGGCAGTAGATTACAAATTAATTTTTTACAGAATTTTCTACAGAACACATCTTCCAAGCTACCAATGTAGCCTATCTTCCTTATTACTATGCCTAGTGGGCCACGGGCCACCGTTAAATACTTTACACTACCGTGCAACCAAAAAATTTTTGATATAAGGCATTATATGAGAAATGATCGAAAAAGTGTTCCGATCGGGACCATTTCATATAGCTTTCATCCTTGGTCCGATGTATATCGATTCAAATTTCGTCAAAATTTCTCAAAAATTATGGCCTGCAGGTTGAACACAAAAAAAAGACGGACAGACATACTTAAATCATATCAGAAGTGATCGGTATTGTAGGAAATTAAAATTTTCCCTTATCGGAAATTTTCTTCACCTTTTCTCGTTTTTGCTTTTGTTGGGATTAACTCGTCGGACTTGAAATGTCTATAACATTTATTGTAAGTCTAGCTAGTGACGTTCGTCTTTACAGGCTAACGTGTCAATTATCCATTTAGGTCCTTCAATCGTCGTCAATTTTCTATCTACACGACTCTTGGCGTCTAGAAGTCGATCGGATTTCAACGGATCAGCACTTACATATTACACAGCCCAACAGCTCAAACCAGAAAGAAACACCAACTGCTTTTCACATTACCTCGAAACCTGTCCATCATGATCGGCGATGCCTATTGCCATACACTCTTCTCGCTCTCTCCGTAAATTTGTATATTTAATAAACTAATTACTACAGCAATAATTCCAAACTTACCATATAAGGGGCACAACTTATCTATGTTAGAAATCAATTCAAAAATATATGAGAAATAAGAAGTTACCCTAAGTGTGGAACCAAAAAGAATCTGCGACTTTGGTTCTCACGCTATCATAAAAGGTGGATTTAGTCTTTTTGGGTGCTGCACACATCTGGACAAAATTGAAATGCCTTTGCCTCAATAGTGGTAAAGGATATAGTAAGTCTATCGTAAATAAATTATAATAATAGTAATAATAATAATAAATTTTGATATAGATTAAATTCATTTTAAAACAAGTAAGAACATTATAGTCGGGCAACGCTGATCAAGTACATGCCCTACATCACTTCACTTAGTACAGTTATTCATTCGTTTTGTTAATAATACACCAAAAAGCACGCATTATTTTCATGCAAACGACAAATTCCGCCAATTGGAAGATTAGACTTTCTTTCCACATAAGAGCTAGCCTTTCGTGACAACGTCTATATATGTTAGGGTCCAAAAAAAAAAAAAAGTCGATGTGATCCAAATTCCCTACCGTTAATTTTTTTAATCAATCACAGCTATGAGTTAATTGTCATCATAAAATAATAAAAATGAAGCCTTTTTTGCGAAGGGCTTACTGCTCATGGGGTGTCTTATACGGAGTGGGGTCAAGAAATAGACCCACGTGGTTCAAATTAGATCCATTTAATTTTCATATCAAATTACTGTCACGAACAAATTAACAATTACATCTTTTTGGCATATAAATGATTATGTTCCAAAAGAATCCTTATATGCGGTCGTAACCCAAAAAATAGACCTAAATGGTCCCAATTCGGTAAGACGGATTTCTTTATCAATTTGTTATTATGAGCGAACTTTCAACACACAAAAAACATCGGTTGTATGAGAGGGAGTTCAAAAAAATGCCCCAACCGGTCCAAAGTTTTCACAACCAACTTAGAATGTCGAAATACTGCTACTCACCCACTTTTCTCGAGATATTTTGAAAATTGAAAATTTCTCTTATAAAGAATTTTCGGCAAAGGACGTTATATGGAGAGTGGTCGAAAAAGTGAACCGATCCGGTTTTCAATAGGTTCGTCCTTGGATCAAGACAGCTGAATGAATCAAATTTTATCAAAGTATCTCAAAATTTGCGAAATGCAGCTGAAATACCAAAACACATGGACAGAGAATAGACGGACAGGTCGATTCGGAATCATATCCTGCGGATCTATTTTAAGCGTTTGTGCCGCATAAACATAATATACCCTGTACCACAACTGGTGTAGGGTATAACAAGCAACACTGATTTTTGTACAATAGTTTAAATAACAATTTTTGCTGAGACAATAAACATTTTGTCACATTGTCTTTTTATGAAATTGTAGAAAGAATTAGGAAAACTTTACTCACAGCATTCACATATATACATATATTAAATTGCATATGGATTTTCGTCTCTACATATCATGGGTATGAATGAATGCCTGGAAAACTCATTGTTAGTGAAATTCTTTCAACTCAAGAATTTAATATTCATGCCATGGTACACTTTAAAAAATAGTTCATAACAAATCTTGAATTTGATCGGAAAAGTGAAGTATGCTTGGAAAAGATTATTTAGCTGATTATTTAATTAATTCTCCTCAACTTCATTGAAAGTCTAATTAATTTTACGTTTTTCTTGAGCAATTATTCAAAATTTAATTTTATTTGTCCATCTGGCATGGTAAAGTTGTACAAAGAAAAGAAGTTTTATGAAACATATTTCGTTCGCTCTTTTTCTCAATGTATTTTCGACATTATAATAATCTGAATAATGCAAATTTCCTCCATTTGTTAAGATAATTTATACTCAAATAACAATGAGGAATATTTTCAAATTACAAAATCGTTGAATATTTAAAGATTTAAATATTCTTTATTTATCGTCTTTATTTAGATGAGATGTACGATTAAGATAAATATGAGCATTCATATACAGTGACTTCAAGCGAAACTCGTACAATTAGCGAAAAAATTTGTTTTATGCAATATATTATTAGGTCGAGTCATAGGCAATTTCCAAAGCACCGAGATTCGTATTCACTCACTATAAGTCACCGAAATAAATGAGTTTTTGTTTTCACTATACATATGAGGATTCAGTTGGTCTTCTGTCACCTATTTTATGTGGTGCATGTTACGTTTCACAGTTTTGCTTAACCTTTGAAATGGAGAGTCAAAAAGTGCATACCCGGCATGTAATGCTTTGGGAGTTTGAGCAAGGCAAGGGCGCTAAGGTGACAGCTGAAAAAGCAAAGACAGCAAAGTATACGTTGAAGAACTGATAACCGATCGGACAGTTAGAAATTGATTTGTAAAATTACGACCTTGAAAGACGGGACGTCCTTCCGATTTTGACGAGAAGCTTTTAAAGGCATTGCTGGAGCAAAATCCACGCCAATCAACAAGATATATAGCAAAAAGGTTCAGTCAACCAACAGTCAAGTTAATATAATTTTGTTACTCAATGAACATAAAATAAATGTTTTATAAATAAACGAAATTTACTTGTGATTCGACCTAATATTCACAATTAAATGTCCTATAAAAGCAAATCCACTTAAATTTTAGGTAATACATTAAATGTCATTAAAAAATTTGAAAATTTATCTTTATTTATTAAAACAATTGAAAACATTATGGTCGGGCTAGGCTGATTATAAAACACCCTATTGCACATTGTTTAACATAATTCTCATTTTTGCCATAGAATACAAAAACTATACCCCGTTCTTATAGGCACTTACTAGTATGGGACTGGATATTAAAATACCTCCTCTCTTTGCAACTGAAGACCTCTTTGCAAATAAAGGCTTATTTCGCGGAAGCATGATTGTGCCTAAGAGGTTCAAAAATTGTGGTACTTATCCAAAATTCAGCATAATTAATTTCTATATCAAGTTACTAATGCGGATCAACTTTCATCGTAACATATTTTAAACTTAAACCTTTGTATCCTAAAACACAAAAGTTTTCAAAAAAATCCTTATATAGGGTAGGATCCGAAAATAGGTATGGATAGTCCAAATTTGGTACAATGAATTTTTTTATCTTAAATTACTATTATGGCATATGTTTCATCATTACATCTTAAAATTTCGTTTTTTCTGCACTACGATAGATGAATTTTCGTGAAAGTCTATATATAGGGAAGGATTCAAAAAATAGGCCGACATAGTCCAGATTTGGTATAGTTAATTTTTTTATCTTAAATTACTATTATGATCTGATTCTCATCATGGGGCGTTGAAAATTCGACTTTAGATATAATATTCTTACTTGTTGTGTGTGTTATTTTCTTTCTCAGTTCAATACAAATTGGTGAACAGTAGTTCTCTCTCTCTCTCTCTCTCTCTCTCTCTCTCTCTCGCTCTCTCTCTCTCTCTCTCTCTCTCTCTCTCGCTCTCTTTTTTTCATCTAAGCCCGGTCTGGTAGACAACCTATACTGTCTTCATTTGTCTATCTACCCTCTTTTCCTTCCCTCGCTTGCTTATTCTATTTTTGCACATCCCGTTCTTCCTCTCTCTCTCTCTCTCTCTCTCTCTCTCCGTCTCTCTCTCCACCCACCTCTCACTCTGCCTCTCTCGGTCTGTCTCTCTCGGTCTGTCTTTCTCTCTCTCTCTCTCCCTCCCCCTGTCTACCTGTTTCTCTGTTCTTGCTGTATTGTTGCGATTTTGAATAAGTTTTGAGTGATTTTCCAATATTGTGCTAAAATTTTCCTAAAGGTTCTGGACGCGTCTCGCAATACGGGACCGAGTATCATCATGCTCAAGTCATCTTTCCACATACTTCGCCCCTGCTGTCGTAGACGATCGTTTCGATCGTTTGAATTATTGGTCGCGCAACGGCGTTGGCTTATAATATGCTGTACTCACTTGATGTCCAAACCACCAAAGCTGGTGCGTTACGTTATCGTCACCTTGCCTTCATTGTCGAATACCGGCACTTTTCATCACGCGTTTTAGTTTGGTAGTATTTCCCTAGAAATTGGACATAGAAAGTAACTCTTCTTTGCGCGCATGGCTCAACCTATTCGAAAACCATGCTACCTACATTTAAACGAGACATTTAATGATTTAGTGTAGAGCATAAAGATGGTACTTTCGAGTGGGCAGGAGGTATTAACTAATGTTCTCTTCTAGAAAACAACTAATTTAGACCAAGCGTGCGGATATGGAAACATAGCGACTGAATTACATAACTGTTTCATCGAATTGAATTATCTACGCATTACTTTCATATCGCTTTGGGAATTATTTGAATTGTTTCTTCACTTTATCATTGTGGTCTTCATATCAGCTGTTTGTTGGTTTTATAAGCTTTACCAGGCGGTAAGCTTAAGCCTTTGCTAACTTATTTGTCTGCCTAAAGTAGTTTGGCTAACTAAAGTTTCACTTATATGTAATCCAGCTATTCATTAATTCTTTTTCGCAGCTGTAGTCAGTGCAAACATTGCATAGACATTTTTTGTGTCATTTACTTTGTTATCCTTTAAGCCAGCGTCAACAAAGTCATTAGCATTCACAAATAAAGCAAACAATGCTTTCTTATATATATATATATATATAAATAACAATTTGTTTGTGTTTTTCTTATTCTTAATTGATTTTATTTTCCTTTTCATTTAGGATTTTGTGTAAACTCGGTCTTAATATAACTTTGCTGATGTAACATCTATTATTTTGAGGCATTATGATGCACAACTCTCTAATTTTAAGCGTAATTATCTTGTAATGTCGAAGCGTTGATTTCTCTTTTCTCTTTATATTATCCACTAACTTCAATTACTAACTCAGCATGATTCCGAAGGTTAAAATAATGTTTTCATTTTGATTGCAAAATTTCTTTGGTCAAAGGTCTAATCAAACTGGCTCTCTCTTTCTCTCTCTCTCTCTCCATTTCCATTTCCAATTCCATTTTAATGCTGCTAATATGACTTTGTCTGCAATCAAAATAAAGTCATCAACATTAGCCCAGTTTGCTCATCCATAGACTTTATGCGATAACATATGTTTTTGCAACTCGATGCTTTAAATTCTGCGTGAAAATTCCCCTAACCGTTATTACTGCATATAACGATTTCGCCTCGTTGTACGTAGCATGTGGAAATGCTTTCCATTTGGCGTCATAGTCACACATCTACTTGAAATTATAGTTCATTTCAGCGATTCTGATTTCTCGTTTTGCTCGAATCGTTAACAACTCCAGCAGCAGTAATAACATCGCACAAAAAAACACTTACACATTAAAACAGCTCAGCCACCGTAATTTGGTGGTTCGTTGATATTAAATGCACTTCAGAGAATTCATGTATGCTCCTCATATTCATATATAAGTCCTGAATAAAAATATAACGGCAATTTTTTCGACCATCGATGAAATGGCTTTTAAATAACTTTTATGCTTTCATTTATATTTATTTTAATTATTCGGGGGATTTCGCTTATGCGTGTAACACGATGATGCAAGAAGAAAGTGTGGAGAGAAAGATAGCGAAGGACCCTAGCTTCGGCCACTCGGGATGCAGTTCTAAGGAAAAATGTAACCATTGTTGAATACCCCTCACATTTTAGGGAAACAGTCACACTTTAAGGAAACACGACTTCAAGCTCCAGAAAGCACAAGTACTCTTAACTAGTAAAAATATCGAAATCGGTTTCTTTCAGTCTTGTTTATCGGTTTATTGCAATAGCGATCTAATCCTACCACATTATCTAACAAGCAACCCAATTCCCTCTCTCGACCCTCGCGGGTTCTACCTTCTGTATTGGGTAAGAGAAGGCAACACTGTTTTAGACAAGAATAACATAACCTTATATTGACCTTCACAAGTTGCTTTGTTATAGACGAGAAGCGGAGAAGTTTTTCAATAATGTGATGCGTCTATTTTTTTCGGTCGATATTGGTTTCCTCTAACAGGATGCGTTATCAAGGATGCGGTTGAAGTCCTTACCTAGTAAGTAAACGTAGTAATTGTATTACGATTACCCGAAATATATACATATTTTTTAACGACTAATCACCCAGAGGATGTTTGCTACTCGTGTAACACGGTAACCGCCAAAAAGAAGAAAAAATGAAAAAGGGGAAGGGTGTGGGAGGAAGTGGGTCTGTATGCCCAGTTAGTAGATTGCACACGGCTTTACCGGCTGAACACTCACTACAGGCACGAATAAACTGTACGCTTAACTACCGGTCAAAATATCAGTTAAGTATTTAACCGTAGTTTAGCTACTAATACAAAATTAGATATCTCCGATGTAACTTTATATGGTTTAGAGCTAACTGAGTGCTAATTCTCTATCCGTAATCTTGAAAAATCTTGCACTGCTTAGAGCTACTCTCATTGTCTTCTCAGCTGTTGACTGTAAATTATAACTCAACCCTAAACTAACTGAAATTATTTTTACATCATTTTAACCCGTTCGAAAATTGTTAATCGTTATACGACCACTTATGTGAATGTCAACTTATTCGGAAACTCCATGAATCCCCTTTCTAATGGCACCCAAGTTGAGAAGAACTATAAAGCGATAGCTTGGGATACACTGACCCCTTACTCTGCGCTTTTTAGAAAAGCTTCCAGACCAATTGCAAGATTGAGCGAGGAATATGATAAAAGTGGAGCAAGCAGCTCCTTCACTGCGATATAACAAAAAACTAGAGAGAGAACTGTAACCTGAGGTTACCACTGGAATTTTGTCTTCTAATTATTGTGAATCACTTGAAAAATAGAAATTCCTGTTTCCTTTCTGTTTTTTTTTTTCTTGCGACTTAAGTACAACTTACTATCGGAGGCGTATCCTGGAATTACGGTCGGTCGCTTGCCATAAGAGAATAGAACGTGTTTTCTGGACTTTACGTCAGTTATGGTATTCCCAATAAATAACAATAATAAGACGCTCCAATAACAATTTTGTTATAGAAAGGCTCATAGGGTAAGACAAACCACAATCAAGAAAAGTATCTTGCAACGTCTAGCTTGAACATAAATTTACATGTATAGACATGAGACGGAGGGACAGGCTTAGATCAATTCAGATTATGATTTTGAATCGAACGGTATAATAAAAGCCCTTCTGCGTATTACAAACGCCCGAACTAACTTAATTTACCCTGTAGCATAAGTGGTGTAGGGTATAATGAATTTTAATTTATATTGGATGAAGATTCACCAACTCATTGTTTCCAACATTAATTGGTTTTTATCAAAGTGTTCACACGTTGCACAAAACGTCCACAATATTTACTGGAAACAACGAGACAAGCCAGCTTCAGTCAACACTTTTCTTGTTTTGCGTATTTTGCGGGCACTCGGCTTACCACTTGGCGGGGTGACGCAGATGTATGCTTCTGCCTTAAAGTATAAATGGGACAAATGTTCACTGTGTGCGTGAAAACGCTGCGGGTGCTTACCATCCAACCTTTAATTCAATGATAGTTTGTGACAGCGGGACAAAGCGAGACCTACGGGAGATAGCCCTTTATGATTAAGCTCAAAAGATTCCCAAGAAAACATTATATTATTTAAAAACCTTTAACGTAAAGCAGACAAAAAGCGATTTTGCACATTATTTGTATACAAAGAATTTAATTAAATTCATTGGTTAGCCAAACGTAAAAAAAAAAAAAAATTTTAAAAATCTAATTATAAAATCACTTTATCACTTTTTCATCAATGTTAGACCAAAATTATAATACCGTTCCTTTTTTTTTTGTTTTTGTTTTTGTTTTTTCATTATCCCTTAACTATCCGGTCCCAAAGGGGTCGAAGGCTAAATGCATCCACATGGAAAATGTAATAACAGAATATTGCATTGTTTAGAGACACATAATACATCTGGGTTCACATTCACATACACATTCATATTCACATTCGTATCTTGTTATTCCATTGTGGGCATTTATTGTTATTATCAACATTGTAGTTGTAGTTGTGTTTTCATTTATCATTCCTTGATTTCTTTGAAATCCTCTTGCTATTTACAAACTATGCGCATACACGTTACATCTCATCATCATAAACAATTTTTCAATTTTCATATGCAGTCATAACTAAGTTATTATGTCATATGAATGAATGAGAATAACAATAATAATACATGTGTGGGTGTGTGTGTGTGTGTGTGTATGGGTAAATGTAAAAAGAATTTATTCAAAGATGTCAATGCAAGGAAGAAACATTAAAATCTGGATTTAATTTCAAAACATTGCAATAATGCGTCAGTAATTTTATTAAAAATAAACAATTGTGAATACGAACGAAAGTAGGAATGCAGGCAGGCATTCTATAGCACTCAACTATATACATAAATAATAAATGGGTTTACGAAGGATTTTCTATTTTCTACTTCCTATCGGTTTTTGAAATGAATGAAAAATCATTAAGCCCAAGAACAACATGGATGGAATTCATATTCAGTATAGAAAACAGGCTTCAATGCGTAGGACAAGGAGCAGTTAGTTAGTGTGTCGGAGGATGGTATGATGGATTTCTATGGCGAAAATAACCATTACCTGGTTGTTTACTTTTCTTCCAAAACAACAACCAAGAACATTATAGTCGGACAAGACCGGCCATTATATACCATGCACCAGGTTGTCTAACACAATTCTTATTTTTGTCTTATGACTGATTGGGACTTCATTTTTGAGGACAGGAGAATGTTTTGTATTGACCTTAGGCAAACGGACAAATGGACATGCTCAAGTTGATTCAGAGTTTGATACTGATCAAGAATATATATACTTTATGGCGTCTGGGCGTTGCAAACGTTTTGACATAATAAATAACGTCCTCTCTCCTCATTCCACCCAATTGTTGGGTGTTGTTGTGGAATGCAAGCAATGGGCAATAAACCTAAACTTTTTGGTCTTTGAAAACAGAAATGTGCTTAGTTTAAGTTGTATTATGAGCGTGTCCTTTGTCCCTGTGTCCTAAAAGTATTATGGAGACCTCCATAGAATGTGTATAGGGTAAAATTTTTATTCTTATAGTTGTTGTGCAATGCAAGCCATGGACAATAAACCTAAACTTTTTAGTCTTTGAAAACAGACATGTGCTTACTTTAAGTTGTATTATGAGCGTATCCTTTGACTTTTGAAAATTATATCTTGGCATATTTTTCAAGTGCGTATTTATGGGGAAGCGGCCCCAAAAGTGGAAGTAGTGATACAAGTTTAATCCTTATATAGGGTAGGATCCAAAAATAGACGTGAACGGTCCAAGTTTTGCAGAATTCATTTTTGTATAAAATTACTATTGTGAGTCAATTTTCATCACCACATGTTGCCATTTAGACTTTTCTGCTCTATAAAGGATCAATTTTCGTAAAAATCCTTATTAGGTTAGTGTTCAAAAAATAGGCCGAGATGGTCCAAATTTGGTGCGGTTAATTTTTTATGTAAAGTTATTATTATGAGATAATTTTCACCATAACGTATTGAAAATTACACCATTTTGTCGCATGAGCTTCAGTTTTCATTATATGAGAGGGCTTCGAAAATTGGCCCACCCGGTCCTAAGTTTTCATACCAATTTAGAATGCCGAAATACTGCTACTTAGCCACTTTTGCTGAGAGACTTTTCAGAATAGAGTGTTATATTGGGAGTGTTCAAAGAGGTGGACCGATCCGAACCGTTTTGAATAGCGTTCGTCCTTGGATACAAAAAAACGTCACTGTACCAAATTCCATCAAAATGTCTCAAGAATTGCGACCTGTAGCTTGAACACAGATATGCATGGACACATCTCAGATGAACAGACGGACAGACAGGTTTAGATCAATTCAGCTTACGATTCTGAATCGATCGGTGTAATAAAAGGTAGGTGTATCTTAAGCTCTTCTGCGTGTTACATACGTCCGCACTAACTTAATATACCTGTGGTGAAGGCTATAACAAAAATATATTTGTGTATATATAAGATCAAATTCTAAATAGAATAGGTAGAAGATATTGTATTCAACATGTTATCCCTCACTGGCCACACATTTTGCCCCATTTCAGGACGACCTTTTACAGGAAATTGAAGCGGAGGAGAATTTGAAGCAAATATCAGTCCGTTTATCGCTTTCCTCACTATTGTCAATTTGTGCCTCAGAAAATGCATTTGACTTAGGAGCATACTCGGATGGAGCCCAGTGCGTGCTGGCCACTCTTTCCAGCTGAGTAATTTCAATCTATCTTTAACTATTCTGGCACACTGTCACGTAACAAAATTAACTCACCATATCTACCATCAGATTTTGGTCAATTTTTGATCAATGCGTCGTTCAAATTGCGGCTAACGCATAGTCTAACGGTATCGATGTTTCAAAATAAGCCGTTATAAGAAAAGTGGTCGAAAAAGTTCTCCGGTCCGAAGCATATTCAATAACGTGGACTCAAACACATCAATATATCAAATTTCATCAAAATTAGTTGAACAAAGGAAGACAAGACAAACAGACGGACAGACAAGCTTAGATCCATTCAGAAAATAAAAGGTGGTCAGATCCTCAGGTCCTCCTGGTTGTTGCAAACATTCGTTTATACGCTTGTAAATAAATGGTATGGGATATCGAAAGCAAAGGGGAGAAAACGATAAACCAGTGATCCTCTCTCTTGTGACCCAGAATTCCTACATGAAAATTTCTTTTTCGAACTTGTTTAATGGGCTAGGGATTGATGATAAAAAAGGTGGGTCTATCAGTAACAAAAAGTTTGGCAGCATACGCAATGATGACTTGACCTTAGGTGCTCAGAAACCCACTTCTTTGTTACTGAACACTGCTTCATGTTTTGTTAACATAGAGATTTTTAATTGATTTGTAATTGCCGCAGAGACACTTGTGGTTATGTTGTTAAAAAATTTCATTTACTTTTATTGTTTTATCGTTAGCAGTTTTCGTAAAAATTTCGGCAATTATGGCGTTATTGCATTTTTTATAAGCGCCATTCGTATTATTTTTATCCATTTGCCGCGATAAAATTTGTTTTTTTTATTTTGAAAATAAATAAATTGTTTATGTTTTCGAATTATTTAAGCGCGCATCGTTGCAGTTAAGCTTAAAGTTAGCATAGACATAATATAAACCTAATATTTAAGCGATGTGATCGGCACTGGACTAGAATCGTATAAAGGCATGATTCCGGTATTTTTCCGGTTTTGAATTTTTTCCACAGCCCAATGAAATATAATCCTTGATGAGTAAAGGTACCTCTAAGAAAAAGCGGTAAATACTTATTTATGCACTTGATGTGTATACCATTGCACTTAAGGTGGTGATAACGAAATAGCAAAGCTGGGGCTGAGGCTTGGCACCCGAATTTTCAGAAGGCAATACCAATGGACTACAGTCACTGCCTAATGGGGATAATGGCGTAGCACTTATCGTTCCCAATTGCAAGTTGCACACACTTCTATCGCTCTCTGCCCACTTCTTCGTGATCATCACTGTGTTGCACATATCGAGGACATGCCCTAAGCGATGGAAGCGTATTAAAAAGTGGAAAAAAATATTGCTAAAGTTTCAATGGTTGAACCACCGCCTAGCCGAGGGGTGCCTTTATTTATATTGTTACTTAATCCTATGTTGTCCGTTCATATTTCAAGCAGAAATCTATTCAATCCGCCGCATTTGCCTCTGAATGTTTACGAAAGCATTGCAGGAGAAAGCTGATCTGCATTTACTCCGACAGCCAAGCCGCCTTAAAGTCCCTGAAAGGACGAATGACAACATCTAGGCTTGTGTTCGAGAGTCTTCAAACTCTGAATGAGCTAGGCAGGGCTGATACGAGCCATTCGGGTGGAGAGGGCAAAGAAAGGGTTGACTGCCTAGTTAACAGGAGAGTCCGATGGACTATGATAGATCTTGAACCTTTCTGTGGCATACTAAAAAGCTTGCTAATAGGCTGATAACGCAATGGGCACAGGAAAAATCAATTCGTCAGGCAATAATAGCAAACGGTGCTAGGTTTCGTGACGTGATAATCAAATTGTTTGCGTCTAAGCTGCAATATATGGATGTACGTGCCAAGTGCTTTCTACATAATGTTGCTCCGTCTCTTACAACCTGAAGAACAATTCGATTACTGTATTACCAAAATTCAGCCGCATTCCTGCAAGACGGCCGTAAGAAAAGAGAGGGTGCTTAGCTGAGATGCCATTCTGTACCTATCTCTCTTTTTTTTATTTATTATAAATATCCGCATTTTCTTTCAAAACCAACTTCTTCACTATATACGATATGCAACTGCACGAGATTTTATGTCATTTTTTCCTACAATTAGGCAGCGTTTAATGAAACATGGGACCACTGTAAAAATCTTGTGAGCCGTACGCATTTATTTAATAAGTAAGAAATTTTTTTTTTTTTTTTTGTTAATTCTAATCAACATTTCCGGCCGATTTATCTGTTATCGAGCTTGACATGTGAAGTTTACGAACGAAACATTTAAGACGAAGGTCGGTTCTTCTGTTCCTTTAACCAAGGAAAATTTCTT
>KK502853.1:60141-76838 GCA_000688735.1 Glossina austeni | reverse complement strand
TTAATTTGAGAGGGGATAACGAAAACTGAAATTCATATGACAAAAAGATCAAATTTGCAATGCTTCATGATGAAGATCAGAAGATCATAATAGTAGTAATATCGAATTTGGATCATCTGGGCCTATTTTCTTCGGTCCTACCATAATAGGGATTTTCACGAAAAAGGGTCCTTTGTAGGGCAGAAAAGTCTAAGTTTTAATATATGGTGATGAAAATTGATCCATAATAGCTATCTCATAGAAAAATGAGAATTGTGTTAGACAATGCAGTGTATGGTATTTAAAGATCGGCCTTGTCCGACTATAGTGTTCTTACCTGTTTTATCTAAAATATGAATAGACATTTTTCTGCATCTTCATGTTTTACGTAGCGATTTAAATTTCATGATCACATGTATAGATTTCAAAAAACATTGAAATTGTGTAATAATTGCATAGCCAAAGGTTATTAGCAAAGACTTTATGCAACCATAGTAAAGAGACTTTGAAAAACTAATAACCTCGATGACAGCATATCTAACTATGGAGTGTAAATGATGGGAATACTATGTAAAGGAAACTATCAACATATCATTTTTTTGTTATGTAACATAAGCGAAAGAGATTTCAGTTACTAAGAGATCCAACACATTGAACATCAACACACACTACACCTATACTCGCATTAAACAAAGTATGCTTTTGATGAACAAAAGCATACACAAAACCTATAGTGACTCTCATTGCCTCGTAGCTGTCATGAGATGAGAACGGTATGGAAATAGCAAACAACATAAAAAGTAAATTAACGGGATTTTGGTTTATGTTTTTTCTTTTTTTTGCTTTTTGTATATCAGCATTAGCTCTACAATAGCCATACGCTTATCATTACAAGTGAATAGAGAACTTTTGCGCACAACACGTTCGTATGTGAGAATAATGTGCGATTTTTGAAAAATTTTATCTTAATACATAATTAAAATCCTTTCATCCTAAGTTAGAGGATAGAGGATAATATTGAATTTGTGGTAAGCTTTTGCTGTTGTATGTGAAAAATTTCGATAAGCACTTAGAAATACAAGATAGAAAAACATTGCTTGGAGTTAGGTAAGAAATTAGCTAAAACTACATCTCAAGTAGATTTGTATGTAAGATCTTGACTAAGGTACAAAAAATCTATTACACGTTACAAAATGGATGGACAAGATAGAAAAATATTTTTTTGGAGTTAGGTAAGAAATTAGCTAAAACTGCATCTCAAGTAGATTTGTATGTGAGATCTTAACTAAGATACAAAAAATCTATTACACGTTACAAGATAGAAAAATATTTTTTTGGAGTTAGGTAAGAAATTAGCTAAAACTGCATCTCAAGTAGATTTGTATGTGAGATCTTAACTAATGAGTTAAGTACAAAAAATCCATTACACCTCACTAAATGGATACGGCGGTCATTAAGTTTGAACCAAAAGCGTAAAGCGCACTTGACCATCGCGGCAATAAATAACAGAATGGATCGAGTCTGATTGTTCAGATCGAAAGGAGATAAAGCGGTTAGATTCGTCAAAGGTGATTATCATTCGTTAGTTGATTACCTTTGGAATGGTGAATGGAATCGTAACGGGAACGTATATCTAAAGCTTTTTGCACTGATTAAGTGCAACAATTTGAGAAAAAGAGCAAGCAGAACAAAATTCTTTATTGTCAACCTGTATGCTTGAACAATATTTATCAGATCCCACCTGCTCTGTGTTTCCGCACACCAAAAAATGTTTGCATTTCAAGCATTTTACTAGCCATTGGTAGTGGCTTTAAAAAAATAAGTTCAAGTTGATTCAAATAATGCTTCTGAACAGATCGGTGTAACAAGCGATGAATCTGTTTTGTGGGCTACAGCGTAGCCGAGTGATAGTCGCGATAGCCAAGTCGGTATTTGTGCGTTCAAGTCTCTATGACGTATCGCATATGACGTACGCATAGCTATAGCTACAGCTACACTGAGTGGTCAGTCGGTGAATGCATAACACCTACCGAACTAGGTATACATCCAGTTGGCTGTGACCACTGTGCATCTCACTTTCTCTTGCTTCATCTCTTTCCGTTGAGAGAGCAAATTTAAAGAAAAAAAAGTCCTTCTAAGTGCTAGAAACATCCCCGCATAACCTTTATATACTTTATACCACCAGTGATTCCGTTCAATTTCATTTGATTTCTGGTTATTTTCGAGATTCAAATGATCACTTCGCAATTATCCTACTAGCTCAATAGATAGAGGGATAAAAACGAATCGAAAAATTTTTCTTTTTAGGCGAAAACAAAAATTGTTTTTCTGTTCTTCATTTCATTTTCTTTATACTAAATAAGGTAAGCTTCCGTTAACCTAGGAGACAACAACTGTTTTGGATAAGTCCGCATGATCTCAGGTTGGAAATTTTTACTAATTTTAGATCACTGCTGCATATAGAGCGAATGACAACCTGACCTGTGTAGTCTTCTCACGAAGAAAATATTCGTGCTAACCAAGCAATGTCTCAGAGTTTACCGCATTTTTATCTTCGTTTAGCGGCTTTGCAAGCGAAACGCTTGTATCAAAAAAAAAAAAAAACAGAGAAACCCAAAGCGGTCAAGGGTAATGAGCAAAAGTAGAAAAGAGCAACACTTAAGGGACTTTAGACGGACATGCGATTGCCGACATTCATTACTCAGCTATTCTGCTGCTGGTTAGCCACCAACGCAAGCCTTCACCAAATGTGAATTCAATTAAGCGAAACAACTTTTTACCAAAAGAAACTTCGAGAAAATAAAATGGTTTGATTCCCGTGTACGCACTTCTCAAAATCACATTCTATTTTGACTTAATCTCCAACATCTACATCTGCATCTACATTTCTGGATTAACTTTTTTTTTTGGTAAAAGACTCTAATTCAGTGGTTTCCAGCCCTTTTTGTACCGGCACCCCACTTTTGAAAAAAAAAAATTAATGCGCCCCCCTTTAAAAGACAAATTGTTGCGTCCCGTTAATTTATCTAAAAATCAAATTTCAAGTTAAATAAGCGAAGTTCGAAGCTTTTCGAAGTTTTATCCACTGAAACTATATTATTTCAGCACCAATTCACTTCACTCACTTATATTATATCATATATATGTATATTTTCGCACCGATTTAGTCACTTATAGACAAATTCACATCCACATCAAATAGCAGCTGAGAGAAAACCGAAACAATCAGAGGTTTCTGTTTACTGAAGTTTGGCGCGAGTAAGCACGAGACTAACCGGGATGTTGCAAGTGCTTATCTTTTGATTCCACGCCCCACCGGTACTCGGCTCCAAACGCGAAAGCGAGACATTTCGATTCGAAGAAGAGTATGAATTGGATGTTTTAGCATTTGTACACCAAAAATCCGCGGCGAGGATTGTGGAGTACGTACACTGCTCACTTATTTTTTTGACACCTATTTAACTTTTTTGGTTTGTATTTGAAAATGATGTTTTGGAAACAGCTACACGCCCCCCTTGCAACAGTATCGCGCCCCTAGGCGTTCCCCACAGGTTGGAAACGACTGCTCCCACTCTAGTAACCGTACTCTGACATTGTGACCGGTCACAATACGAGTCATACGAGAGGTGAATGTGTTTTGCTTGCCAAAGTTTGTTTGACTTTGCATCAGTTTCAATATTTCGCAACAACTGTTTTACGGCAAAACTCTCCAATAACAATATAAAGCAAGTTAAGTGACCCACAAAAAATAAATAAAAATGCTGATAACTATCTTCTGACTTGTGATACCTCTGTGTTGTTGCCGAAAATAGGGCTGCAAGTTTCCCTATTCGTCTCCTATTTCAATGTTGTCTTCTGTTGCGGAAAAAGGGATTGTCAGCAACAATCGAAGATTTGCAATCTTTACTTCTATACGAGAAATTTTGTTGTGTAAGATTTGAAGCCTATGGCTTATATATTTCCTAAAAGTAGATTAAGGTAAAATTCTAAAAAGGTATAGTCGCGTTGAAGTACACTTCCCTTTTTTTTCTGTTGTTCAAAAGGTAAGTAACATTATCTAGTGTAGCATTATCGATTCATCGTATTCTACTCACTTATTAATCACTTATGCTAAGTTTACATTTTCCTATATTTCCACATAATGTAAATCTAGCTATAACCTAGTTAAGGTAACCTACTTTAGTTATAACCCACGTTAAATGTAATTTTAGTAATAACCTATTTTAAAACTACTATTTCACTTGAGCTAGCATAACAGTTTATTATATAAGACGCTGGCCACACTTCAGTTGAGCCAGAAATAATGTCAAACCAAGAGATATATATAATAAACGTCAGTTTATCGGAATCCTTGTTGTGTTTTCACTACACTACACCGAAAATATTATTAACTCATTTTTGCTCCCTTTGCTGGATCAAAAGACGGAGATGTTATTAAATCCTTTTCGTGCCCTTCGCAAACACAAAAGACAGAGGGAAACTTATCATAGATCCCATTAAGGAAATGTTTGGATTGCTTTTACTTATACGCTTGCTATTAGCATTTCGTCTGTCCATATGACCATTTACTTTATTCGCAATACAAGTATCAAAATATTGCTTATAAAGTAATTACGATCTCAAATTTATTGTTACTGTTTATGTTCCTTATGTCAAGCTAACGGATCCCTCTTCAACCATAATCACCATGAATCTGTGTGAAGCTTGTGATGGAATCTTCAATGAGTTCTATGCGATATTTTTTTGTTCTTGATGTAAGTTATGCGGCATGTTTATGCTATCGCAGATGTAGCGCACCTCCTTGATTATAAAAGCACTCTTGATGAACGTCAGTTTTCGGGGAATTTTTTAATTAATAAAATCAATTAACTTCATACTAACGAATATCATCTTGCATATATATAAATATATATATGTATAGGAATATCTAGCTACATTTACATACATATAAATGATTTCAATTGCATTGACCTAAAAACGGGAAAAATTCCCATAAAAAACATAAATATCCGTGGAAGCTGGCGGAAGGTAAAGGTATTTGATTTGCATGACAATGCAAAACTTTTTTCTTTTTTTCTTTTTTTTTTTTTTTTGTTATTTATTTTATGGCAATGATAATACTGGTAGCTAAAGGGTTGAGAATGAAAAATAAAAAACCTATTTATTTATATAGGAAAAGAGATAGATTGCCTCAAACTTATCTACAGTGCCTTGCAAAAAAAAATTTAATAAATAATTCCCTTTAAAATATCTAATTAAATTCATAGGTTTACCAAAATACAAAAAAAAAAAAAAACAAAAAAGAAAAGATTCTTATTACAAAGAATGTTTCATTCATTCCTTTTTGTATCTATTGTCTATTGTCTGCTGTTAGAAATCTTAAACAATAACAATGTTGTTCACCATAATCACAAATATTTTGATTACAGCATACAAAAGTGCATTCACTTGGAAAAAGTGTTAATAAAATATTTTAATGGCAACACAAAAACTCGCACATACATACATATTCATATAACTATCCTTTCTATTGTTTATATTTTTGTTGTCAGCTTTGTACACAAGTTCTCATTCATCATTTTTATTCTTTTTTTTTTTTTTGCTTTGAAATCACATTCTCTGCAGGCACATGCATTATATATATATTTATGTATGTATGTGTATGTAACATATTCCGGGGTATTTATTTTTCCACAAGCTTCTGTTTGCACATTACCACATATGAAAGTATCTTAATATGTTGCATAAAGAATTATAACACATGGGTCTGCTTGAGTAATTGTTTAAGTGCGAAAGCAAGTCTAGTTAGAAATATCAATTTGGGATTCCGTAACAGAATGGGAAATATCCACTAGAGGCATGGATTTTACTATGTACGCATTCTTTTGCTATACCTAAAAATGACATTTAAAGACCATAGAAGATTATATATAACATACATCTATATGTACTCCTTCGTCCATCCGTCCACCTCTATAGAGGTTTTTGTAATTTGTTGCTACAGCGTTTGTTATTGGAGAAATAGAACTAGAAATTTAATCCTTGACTTGCATATTGTTAATTGATGGTCTTCAATCAAACACAAAAACCAGTAAGAAAATTATATTCGGTCGCGATCGAATCTTTTATACCCATCACCGTTACCCCAAAAAAAATAAAAACGGGAAGAGAACTATTTTTTCATGCTCCATGATATGGAGTGGACGCAGTTGCTTTTTTCTATTTTTAAAAGAAAAGTTTTCGTCGTATTGGTGTGTGTAACAGGTGTGATCGATTCATAGTAGATGGACAAAACTTAACCTCCTATCAATAACAAATAATGAGAAGAAACGTTTACAAAAATAATTATCAAAAACTTAGCGCAAATATGGGGTGTGGTTTCTCTTAAATAACCACGCTGGGTTTGTGGCCTATACATGTAATGGGGCAATTGTCAGAAAGAAGTGCAGATCGAGAGAATGAAAGGGAGAGAGAAAAAGTGGGAGCGAAAGAGTGAGAGATAGTGAGTGGCCACAGCCTTTAGAATTGTGTCGGATCGTTATGGTATGCCCTCTATAAGTCCATAGTAATTTAAGCACGATGTGCCGGGACTAGGGTATGCGATCAACTCGCTTAACCTAGACGGCGTAATAGCCAAAAAGCTTGAAGTAAACATTGATACTTGCATTGCTTGCAAAGCTTGATACAAGCATTTTTTCATTTTTCATTTCACTTTTAATAGATTGTTTCCTAATTATACGCAATCGATGTTGAAATTCGATGAATGGAATTTTCTTGTTTGAAAAGTCTCTTGCATGAAGTGCCTGAAATCGTTGAAGAAAATATCTCTATTAAAACAGCTACAATAAAACCCCTTTGTCGTTCCATTTACTGTAACACCCTGTACAGTTAGTTATAGCAACTAAAAACAAAACCTTCCAAAGATGTAATGTGAACTCTTAACAGATCAATGTCACCATGACATTTCACATCACATTTCACTTTCAGATGTTCTGTCATATCACATAGAGAGCATAGATGAAAAATATGGGGAGCTTGCTTTAAGTAATCTACACTAAGAAGTAGTAAAACTACTGCTTCCCTTTGCGCTTAGAGCAAGAAAGCTCATGATGCGACGCTATTTACAAGTTTAGTAAAACGATTTTATTTAAAATTTAATGAAATGAAAAAAAGGGTGGTTTCTGTTGAATCGCCACTACAGACCAAGTTTACGGGATACATGTGTATATGTTAGTCATTTTAGAGGATCCTGTGTAAAGTTTACAATACTACTCAAGGTCCAAGTAAATCTGTAAATATTTAACGGCTCCGCGGCGTTAGGGATTAACCAAAGTTAGTACGAAACTCCCTATAGGGTGCAGCCCCATCTGTCAAGATACAATCGCTCCGACGCCGACATTCTGTACGCACTGAAATTGCCAGCTATTTGTTGTATGTGCGACATAATGAATGGTCATCCTGACACATTGGCACCTTTGGCATCCATCAAATCTATAAAGCATTTTAGGTAATCGGCATTATACGACATAGCTATTCTTGCATTCAGATTATCGGATTCGGACAGCTTGCCTTGTCATTCACTGTTCTTTTTGATGGTCTTTCAATATCCAAGTATCAGTGTCAAAAGTATCAGCCCAACAAGACCAGACATCGAACCACGCTACTACTTCTTTGGTCCCCTTATAAAGAACAACTTTTCACCCTGGGTCGGTTTTTCAGCAACCAAAATGGTTCTTCTTCAAAATTTTGCGGGCCTTGTTATAACACTCCAGCCAGCTGATACTAACTCAATAATAATTTCACTTTTATATATTCGTGACTTACACTTAGCTGAGATTATGTTTTAGCTTACATTCTTAACGAAATTCATTTATAGGACTAGAATCGGAAAAATAGCAGAGCGATGTGGTCACACTGACAATCAGGAACAGAAGAAGAAGGCGGTAGGTGTGGACTACGTCTAGTTGTCGATCGGTCGAATTTTAATTAGAGGTTTATCTTCGAATCAGGAACATCCTTGTTCAGAAGATACGGTTCGTTGGGTAGCATTTCTTACAAGCAAACTCAAACTAACTCCTACATACATAGTAAACTTAAATCTACGTGTGGGACAATCATTGCCGTGGTTTTCACACCGTCTATTCATCCTTGACCTGTTGTAAATTTTGGATCTCTTTAGTAAGTGACTGCTTAGAAAAGAAGCCTGCGAGTGGACGACTTCCGTTACTCTTGTTGGCTTCTCTGTGGGGAATTCTCTATGCGGAATCCTCAAAAAAGAGAAAAGGGAATACTTTCTGCTTTCGCAGCACAACTATAGCAATTGAAGCAATTGAGAAGAGTCTTAAAAGAAGAACAATAGTGACCGTATTTTAAAAATACTTCTAAAACTAACCTCTATTCGTAATACACATAACTAAATAAATATAACTTGCGATATATACTCAATCTACCAAGTCAAATAAAAATATCATGCTATATGCCATATATAGCATAACGAAAATATCATGCTATATGTCGTATAAGGCATAATAAAAATATCGTGCTATATGCCATGTAGAATAAAAATATCATGTCATCTCTACGATTTTCAAATGTCCACGTAATCAACCTGAGATAATTTTCGCGTGTGATTTCTTAGGATGATAGAAATGAAAGAAATGCTTGCAGGCTTCGGCAGTAGACGTGTAATCCTTCCTCATCCAATCCCTTTATCTCGTTAAAATCTCGTAATATAAAAATTAATTTTAAAAATTATAAAAAAAAACACTTCTATGAAATATTGCCAACATAATAATTAGGCCACTGAATGAACTCCATAAAAACAATTAAATTACATATTTCAACATTCGTTACATAAAATATCGTTAACTCTATATATTCACATTTGTTTGCTTCAGCGCACATTTTGTAAGATTTTTTTAAAATTCCCATCAAATTCATTAATAATAATAAATAATCATAATAATAATAAATTATAAACATCTAACCACATCTGCATCAATATCTCATTGATAAAATATATTTCAATTTTCGTTATGCATTCGAATATTTGTGACGTGTTGAACGAAAAAAAAAGTAAAATGTTTCACTCGTACAAAGCCGACTATTAAATACTGCAAAACGCTATTTAACACTATTCCTGACTTACTTTTGCCATAAATTAGTAAAATATTATACGTTAGAGGTTTACGTTTCATTAGATGCCCAATAGATAGTAGTAGTAGAAGAGAAGTAGGCCTATGTAAACCAAAGTTTTCCTGTTTTCATGATAAGCTGCTTAGGCTAGAGTTGGTCGCTCCATACATCCAGGCCATTCCAAAAATAATCTCATTCTGTCCAACTTTTCCGCATTCATTACACAATCCTAGCCTATTCATATAAGGTATTTTTTTATAGGTGACCTTATATCGGAAGCCATTGTAAAAATAGCGCTGTTCAACACATTTCGTTCGTCATTGGCCCAAAAAAAGTCAGCGCATCGGATTTTATCAACAGGTCGTAAAACACGTGTAAACTGACCATAAAAGAACACGAGAAAACGGACGGGCGGACAGACATGCCTAACCCGATCAGAATCGCTTGGGACTTTCTTTCCGGACACACGTTGCATACGTCCGCACAAATTTAATAAACCAAGTAAATGCAAATAGTTTAACGCATGCAGACAAAGAAGAAAGTTACGGTAGTCCTAGAACGAATCTTTGATACCCATCATCGCAAATATTAAAACTAGCAATTGCTCTTTCACTGGCCATTTGTCTAGACCTCCCAGTTTTGAAATCAATGTATCTTATTAACTATAAGTTGTTCGTTGCGGATGTTGTTCGGGCGGATCGCCACAATTTTTACGGAATTTTGTAATAATTGTCGTGCATGTTTATACACACATTTCAGATCAGTATGGATTAAAAATTTTAGACTGGATTGTCGACATCTGCGTTCTGCTGGCATCAGCCTGATGCCTTCAAACTCGATTTGGAGCCGTCAAGGAACGGCGTACATATTCGACCTTCAACCTTCTGCACCATTTCAGCCTTAGTATCCACGGATTGCCTTAACGCCAGACAATCGACAGATACCTCCCAGACAGTGACATCCATATCGCATAGAGAAATTCGTACAATTTTCCAATAATTACAAATAGGAAATAGGAATAGGAATAGGAATAGGAATATGATATGTAATGCCCATATCTGATTGCTACAATCGCAAACACTTATCTAACAAATTCCCATAGTGGATACAATAATTGAAATACAATTTACTTTGCTTTTGGCATAACGTTTTTCGAACGCATATCATCCATCAATCAATCGCATTAGGCTTTTGTTGCAAAACCGGATTTTAAATTAATATTCGATGAAATGGAAAATAGGGTTCGATCGTATAGTCAACTTTTACTGATTTACTTTTACATTGCGTTGGTGCGAGATAAAATTTTTATTGTATGCAATAAAAATATTTTGTTAAACGTAATTCCACGAAATTATTTAATTTAAATTAAATAAATTGTTTCCGCTATTTTCGTTAGAAAGCAAGCGTATAACATACTGTGATCAAAAAGTAGCAAGACCAAGTTTGCTTTGACCTACCGTGTTGTGATACGTTGCAAGGCCACTGCGTCGGGTCAAATTATGTATAGGGATCATCATTTGACCGTTATGAGGCATCTGCGTGAAGCTAGTCGCCAACTTTATGAGGAGATAGCTCTGCATTAGTTCTTCGAAAACTTATTAAGGGGAAGTTCAAATTCATATCTCGGGACTCTCTAGATAAAATATAACCGAATGGAGACAAAAGGTGGGTACAGCCGGGCCTTGGACGTAACGCCACGCCTAGCTTTGGCGTCTGTGTATAAAATACAGCTGAATGAAGGCAATAGGTAGAGCGGTGTACAGAAGGGCCTTGCACGTAACGCCTCGCCTAACCTTGGGGTCTGTATATAAAATACAGCCGAATGGCGAGTGGGGTGCAGATGGGACTTGGACGTAACATCACGTCCCCGTGGTTTGCTCAATAGGCTTTTTCGATCGTTAGTATATTCTTTTTAACTGTAACTGGAGACTATAGATACGGTGAGATACAGACGGGCCTTGGACGTAACATCACGTCGTCCTGGTTTCTTCAACAGGCTTTGTCTATCCGTCGTTCTCTTCGTTAGTGTATTATTTATGACCGTAATAGTCTGGTCCAACGAACGTGATTAACCCCGCCACTACTGCTAAAGGAAGCATAAAACGTGTTAACAGTCCAAAGTGACCTTTGTTTCGGCAAGCCAAGGTCAACCTATTGTATGTTTGCAAGCCTTTGAAACGAATTAATATCTTTTTATCTTCCCACAGTTAGATTACAAAAACTGTCCCATTAGCATCGTCTGATACTTCTAACTATTTTTAAAACCTAAAAACAGAAAAGCTTGACTCAAGAAATAAAGGCGAATTACAAAATGCGCTTTTCTTTATATGAAAGTCGAAGAATATTAAGTTATTAGCCAATATTAAGTAGTTAGCGTGCTGTCAAATCCAGCAAGAAAGGAACTCGTGTGGATAATGCCGCGCAATTTAAACACAAAAGTCTTACTACCTTTTGATCGCAGCATAACATACTTACACGCTAAGAGCTTTCGACAGCTTGTCCTAATCATTACAATCCCCAATATCTGCTGCGATAATAACATCCTTGTAGTACTTACATAGTTTAACTAATGGTTCACATATCGAAGAAATTGTTTCATTTTCACCCTCTATGTTAACAAGCGGGTATGCGGAGTTTAGGGTAGGAGTAGGTAATAGAAATAAACGATGTTTAGCTTCATGCATGAGAATTCGTGCATAGAGAATATCTTAACCTTTCACATGGTCCAACGAAGCGATCGTACCAAAGTGGTCAAGGGTTTCCTTTATAAACTTAATGGAAAATTTAATCTATGCCTTTCCATAATTTTACACCAAAGAGACATCGTTGTTAGATGGTAAATACATTTATCGCGCACACATCATCGTAGTCGGCTATCTTCCTCTTCTCTGCAAAGTTTTCTGTTCCTTTAATTTAAATAAATATCAATGTGCTTACAACAGACACATGTGGCTACCACTTGACTAACCTGCGCTGGTTTCGTTTTTAATACCACCTTGAAATGATTATTAAACGTGGTCTGGTGGAGTTATCAAACACTTTATACCATTATCATCTCTTATTTAAACCTAGAGGAGCTGCTTTCCCACTCACTTACACAGATTTGATGAGCGGGAGTGATGATGTTAATGTTGCTGCTTCGATGACTTGGTCAAGAAGCAGAGAAATGACGATCGTTGCTTGCATTGAACCTATCTTCGCAAGATTGTCGTTGCCAATCATTGCAGCAAGCACCCTCGTAACTAACTGGTATACCTTCAAATGCGATAACCCTCCTAATACCGTCTGATACCTTGATATCATCCTAAATCCCGCCTCATATGTTAACACTAACTTAAATAGCAAGTTAGAGCTTAACAAACGGGAAGTACGGAAGCAAAACCTAAATCATAATCAACATGAGTAGACTAGTAGGTGCGAATCGCGACTACACAATTGACTACTCGGGGCTTTACATCTCAGACAAAGTTTACTTGTTCTTACCTGTAGTGAATGCCCAATCGGTAAAGTCATAAAGCTTACCGACACTCCCACTTCCTATGTCTTTTTCTGCCCTTACTTCTTTCCAACCATTATCGTATTCCACGAACAAAGGACATTCCTTGACATTCCAAATGGTTATGGAGTGGCTACAATTTGGGACTTTACCTGAAAAATGAACTTGGAATCCACGGCGTAAACCGACGTCAAATTTGGCGGAAGTATTTCTTAAGACCATATACACTTTTAATGCAAGAATAGCCTCAAGCGTTCAATTTTTCGCAAGTTTTACACCTTTAAGTAAGAACATTATATATAAATAAGTAAGAACATTATAGACGGGCGACGCAGACCTTTACATACCTTGCAATACTTCGCCTAGTTAGACTTAAGTGATCCAAATTCCCTACCGTTAACTTTTTTTTGCTGAAACGCTTCTATTAATTATTAAGATATCATGAGATATGTTATATGGAGTGGGGGAAAAAATAGACCCACGCGGTTCAATTTAGGTCCATTTAATTTTTTTATTTAATCACGAGCAAAGTTTCATTACAAAGAAATTAGTAATCAGGTTTTTTTGGCATATAAGGGCTTACTATCGGTGGTATGCAGAACATACACCTATGTGGTCCAAATGCGGTATAGTACATGTTTTTGTCAATTACTACTATGAGCCAATTTTCACCATGAAATCTTGGAAATTCGACTTTTTTATCATATAAAGCTTTAGTTTCCTCAGGAACAATTATATGAAAGAGGGTTCAAAAATTGCCTCAGCCCGTCCAAAGTTTTCACACTTAGAATGTCGAAATACTATTACTTATCCGCTTTTGTCAATAAATTTTGAAAATTACAATTTTTTTCCTATAATGACTTTTCAGAATAGGGCGTGTGCGTGCGAGTGATCAAAAAATTAAACCGATCCGAACCATTTTCAACAGACTTCGTCCTTAGATCGAAGCACGTCAGTGTACCGAATTTCATCAAAATATCCCTAAGATTGTGATCTGTAGCTTGAACACAAATTTGCATGGACAGACGGACAGACAGACTTGACAGAAAATGATTCTGAATCGATTCAGACATAACACATGTCATATTCACAACACACAATACGTCGATTCACAATATGAACACAAATTTAGATGGGGCGACATCACACGGACACACAGGCTTCGTATAATAAAAATTGGGTCTATCTTAAGTCGTTCTGCGTGTGACACACGTCCGCATTAACTTAATGTACCCTCTACCACAAATAGTGTAGGGTATAAAAGTAGTCTCGATTGCTGCAGGGCATGCAAGGAGAAGAAAGAAAAAGTTCGCTTGTTTAATATTTAATGATAACATAATCTTTGTCCCTATTAATGCTCACTTTCAAAGAAGACTTCAATGAGAGAAACAAAGAAAAAAGTTTATTGGAAATATATTTACGCTTTATTTTTGTTTAAAAACGAATTAATCAAATATTTAAAATTAAAAACTTTTAAAATTTACAAATATTTTATATATTGACGGATTACAATTTTACATGTTTTTTATAATAATAAATGCATTTAAATTTATCCTAATAAGCCTCACAATACATTATAGGAATTTTCATGTACAAGCAAAGCAAGTCAATTGTAATAACAAAACGAAAAAAAAAGTAAAATATACTTATGTGCAGCTTGGACAGAATTTATTTAGTTTTTTTTTTATTTTTTTATTTATTTATTTTTTTTTATACGCATCACTAGCTTAATTGAGCTTGAAAATATTTCAATAAATTGTGATTATAATCTTAAACATTTTATTATCTACGAATATGCATTAACAATACATACATATACATAGTTGACAATGCCATTAAGCCATTAAGCCTTACAAATATTTAACAAATCTAATATACCCTGTCTCGTGGATATAAAAAAAAAAAAAACAAAAAAATAAATAAACTGGATCGATAGTCTTTTAAGATACGTATACAAGATATTCTTCTACAGATTAAATTACAAAATTCATTACATTTTAACATTAAATTAAGTAATTCTATGTAGTTCATTAGATAATTCAGATATGAATATCCAAAATTTTATATATGAAGTTCATGCACAGAATGAATACTATATATACATACATACATATAAAACTGTGAATAAAAAATAAAATCAATTTTTTTTTTTTGCGGGTTTTTTGTGCTTTGGCACTTTGCTGTCTTTAACATCAAGTGTTTCGGTAAACATCCAAAAAACAGCTTTTTCGAACAATGATTTCTGACTAACAGAATGTCATCAAGAGATTTGGTTGCATGCTCAACGAAGCATATATCATGCAAAAGATGGAAGAAAATTGTGGAAATCCTTTTAAAGATTCTGTTATCTCCATACCCATCACCGAAGAGGGGGTGTACACGAGAGATGAACGAAGATTGAGGAAGTTCCTCCAAAGTCGCTCAAGTCAAAGTCAAGACCATGTTGGCAGTTATTTTCGATTTTCGCTGTTATTGTTACTGTGCGCCTTAGCCAAACTCTACTTCTTCCACCAAGCCAAACAGTTTGCAGGGAACACAATAAAGGCGATGGAAGTGATTTAAAAGAGTGAATAAAAATTTCTTATTACATAAACAAATTCATCTTATTTTTTGATCACAGCATTCCACACCCATCATCGAAGATGGCATATACAAACACACATTTTAGCAGTCCCACAAGATGTACACACTCTTTATTCATAGTTTCATCCTTTTCTCTTCGCGAGTGGCCAAGAGTTGCAAAAGTTCAGACAGACAGAAAAGAACTACATTTTCATAGTATTAGGTGGGCGCGGCTGATTTTTGCTATTTTCAGAATAAGAGTGGAAATTTATATCGAATTTTTATTATAGCTTTTGAGCAATAATCACCAAAAACCATAAAATTGTTCGCAGTTTTTGTTCCATAGGTGTGTGGGCGTTGTAGACGTGTCATTCGACCGGTTTGGGTTATTTTCAAATACTTCCGCGTAGGCGACTTCTTCATTTTTGCGAACAGGAGAATGTTTACCATAGATGCTCCACAGTTGGACAGACGGACGGACGAACTGACTGAGATGCTTAGAAGCATTGCACATTTCTGAATTTGCAACTGTCCAAAAATTTATGCACTTTATAAGGTTTCTGAAGCTTGTTTCAGCGCGTTACAAAAATATTGACAAAAAAATTAATTAATGCCACAGGATACAATTGGGTGGAGGTGACGGATTTTTTCCATTTCCATGATCCCACGTTTTGTAGCTTTTGTTTTGCTTTTTGTAGCTGCAGTTTATGAATAATAAGCAATCAATTTTTTATTCATTTTGAAAAACAGAGGTTTTTTGTGTTACTCGGTGATACTGTACGCATGTCCTTTGGCCGATTTGACCCCTTTTTAATACTTTCTAATGTTTCTGCCGTATTTGAAGTCGACAGTTCCATTTTTGCAATAAGGAAAATGTTTACAGCAGACATTACACAGATGGACAGATGGACATGCTTAAAGCAATCTGGAATTGGTACTGATCAAGACTTTGTGGGATCTCTGAAGCTTCCTTCTGGGCGTTGCAAACGCTTCAACAAAATAAGTATACCCCTCATCCTTCGGTGATGGGTATAACAAAAAGTTTAGTGGAAAAGTGGAAGTTTAGAACCCACACCTCTAATCCTTGTAAGTAGGATTTGAAAATTTTTTAATTATTTTTTTAAATTTTCGATAAACGTTCTCTAGTAAATACATGCACTTAGTTTTTGGACAAACATTTTAACCAAATCTTCCTCTTGATATTTCTTACTTGCTACTACTATCTCTAAATTAATGTTTCCTTAATATGTTCGAAAAAAATTTCGGGCAGTGACTTTGATTAGTACAAGTAAGATAACAATCCAACTATTGCTACACTTAAGCTAAACAGTAAATTAGAAATTTGTTCTTCTTTTAGATCTCTACGGCTTAACCTCTAATAAATACGTTTAAAAATTAAATCTATAGTTGAGAAAAACTAATAGATATAATAATACCTCGATTTTTGAACACTTCGGCCTCCGTCTAACAGCTGGAAACTTAAACTTACAAATCGAAAGTCTGGAAGATGGTTTATCAAACACCA
>KK502853.1:33521-58475 GCA_000688735.1 Glossina austeni | reverse complement strand
TTGGTTTGTGTCTTTGCTAGTTATATTTAAATATAACTTCACACCCTTTACGCTTTTCGCATTCTCCTTTCCAAATTCTCTTATTTGATACCCATATCGCTTGCATTATTAAGAATAAATTAATCGTCGCGTCTAATATATTCATTTTAAAATTAACCCATTTTTAGACAGACAATATATCTTAATTTGGAAAGTGTACAAAATAGCTTTAACGTATTATCTTGTTTGCCCAAATAGGGATAAAATCTCAAAAAAGTGAAAAAATTACACTTAATTACTCGTAACTTTTTGTAGACTAGGCCGATTGGTTCCATTGTTGGACCTAGAGAGTCAAGTGTCTCGTAAAGTAAATGTGAAGAGTTTCAGTCTTCTAACTTTTGTAATTTCCGAGTAACGAGCAAAAACGCACAAATTTTTATTAAGGAAATCGGATTTACGTTCAGTTTACGCTCCACTGCAGGCTTCTGCTCTGACCAATTTGGCCCGTTTTCAATACCAAACTGCTTGCAAGAATTTCCTATATTTCTAACAGATTTGAAGTCGATATATTCATTTTTTACGAGTAGGAGAGTGCCAACAGCACACCATACAGACGGACAGACATGGCTAAACCAACTTAGAATTTCGCGCTGATCAAAAATATATATACTTTAAGGGTCTCTAAAGCTTCCTTTTGGGTGTTACATATACTTTGGAAAAAAACAAAATGAGTATACCTGAGTATAAAAAGTAACGCAATGCCATGAAGTAAGGTACAGTGCACCCTAAAACAGTGCATATGGTGAATATTTACCTACTTTACAACATCTTACATAAGAATATGTATAAGAAAGGATTGTAGAAATTTTAACCAAACTATAACTTTTCAAATGGGATCTGAATTAAGACCTCTTTGGTGTCTATCACTGTAGTCCATGTAAAAATTTGAGGTTTGAACCTATTAACCTATTATTTCCTAATATATTGACCTATTATCTCCTAACATTCGCAGAGCATTTCTAGTTGATATTCCATCGTTCATATCGGGCACTCCAGTGCCATGCAAAGCGCATTGTTGTCATACAAAGTCGTAGGTTTAAAAGAAAAACTTTCCATTAGCTGTGATTTATCAAAGCTACCTCTGCTTAAGATTTTCATGGTGTTCCGAGACTGATTAAATTCAAATGTCGAAGTATCGTTATATAATACTTGAATTATCTTAGTCATTATGTCGTTTGCATAATTTAATTGATTTCAATTTAGTAACAATTGCAAAATCTTTGATTTTAAATTGATTTAAATCATGCTCTTAGCTTAATTGAGACAATTATTATTTTGTTCTATTTACGTAACTTAATTTATTTAGTATTATATATAATGAAATGTTTTTAAAATATAAGGTACGGATATATTTTTAAAGTTTTTGTTTTTGTTTTTGTTTTGCTTTTTGTAGCTGCAGTTTATGAATNAAAAGTAACGCAATGCCATGAAGTAAGGTACAGTGCACCCTAAAACAGTGCATATGGTGAATATTTACCTACTTTACAACATCTTACATAAGAATATGTATAAGAAAGGATTGTAGAAATTTTAACCAAACTATAACTTTTCAAATGGGATCTGAATTAAGACCTCTTTGGTGTCTATCACTGTAGTCCATGTAAAAATTTGAGGTTTGAACCTATTAACCTATTATTTCCTAATATATTGACCTATTATCTCCTAACATTCGCAGAGCATTTCTAGTTGATATTCCATCGTTCATATCGGGCACTCCAGTGCCATGCAAAGCGCATTGTTGTCATACAAAGTCGTAGGTTTAAAAGAAAAACTTTCCATTAGCTGTGATTTATCAAAGCTACCTCTGCTTAAGATTTTCATGGTGTTCCGAGACTGATTAAATTCAAATGTCGAAGTATCGTTATATAATACTTGAATTATCTTAGTCATTATGTCGTTTGCATAATTTAATTGATTTCAATTTAGTAACAATTGCAAAATCTTTGATTTTAAATTGATTTAAATCATGCTCTTAGCTTAATTGAGACAATTATTATTTTGTTCTATTTACGTAACTTAATTTATTTAGTATTATATATAATGAAATGTTTTTAAAATATAAGGTACGGATATATTTTTAAAGTTTTTGTTTTTGTTTTTGTTTTGCTCCTTTTTTTTTTTTGCATTTTATATATGTACAACTTGCCCTAAAACATATTTAATAAGAAATTTCTTTTGAATTTAAACTTTATTATAATAAAGACTGCATAAGCAGTAATTGACTGAATTCCATTAAACATGCTGCCTGAAGTAGGAAAACAAATAGCTTTGTTGAAATATCGGTTTTATATTGCGTTGATGTTGAACTGTGAACTACAAGGAAGATTGAATAAAAAACAAAAGAAAAATTAAGCAGTTATTAAAATAAATTTACATTTAAGAAAACGACATCTTATTGGATCGTACGTTAAAGAAAAACAGGCAAAAGAAGAGACCACCTGCATAAGCATATAAAGCAAAATGCAAGAAAATTTGAAATGGGAAAACTTTATTAAATATCTTAAAGTAGTCGTAGATCATTGGTTCACAGAAATCGTCACTACGTGCCGCTCGAAGCGATTAAAGTCTTAATTTGACCGATATCCCTATTTATCGTTTACCTACACATCTTGCGACACAAGTTTATATTAAATTTCGAAATATCGAAAGCTTCCACTTTTCATGTACCACACGGTTTCACAAATTAAAACTTGTCTGTCCGTCCATAAGTTTTTCAATCTATTATTTATCTGATTAACGTTCATCACTCTTCCTGTGTTCCACTTTTCATGTGCCACACGCTCGGATCAATTTAAGCATGTCTNTTAAGCATGTCTGTCCGTCCATAAGTTTTTCAATCTATTATTTATCTGATTAACGTTCATCACTCTTCCTGTGTTCCACTTTTCATGTGCCACACAGTTGGATCAATTTAAGCAAGTCAGTCCGTCCATGGAATATGTAACTATTTTTAGGCTGTCTTGAATGGTAAGTCATTTAAAGACGAAGTATAATTATAAGATAATAGGTCTACGGGAAAGTTGCGTCTATTTTTAGAATAAAACAAGATCCCAGTTTTTGACTATAGTTCGAAATGGTTTGTTGAGCCGAATCCAATCTTTCCGCAACTGTTGATGCTGTGCTAAAAGAATTTTACTTCAACATTTTCTTGACAGTATCGTCATCGATCAAAGATGGTCGCCCGGAGCATGGGTTATCAGAAATTTCGAAATCACTGATATGAAATTGTACGGACCAGCTTCTTCATGTTTTTCCAGAAACTGTTTCGAACACTTTCAATAAATTTCTACACACTTTTGTAGAGTTTCTTCCTTGTAGGGATTCGTACAAGGTACACTGGTGTAAATGAACTCTGTATCCATGGGTACATGATCGCATCTCGCTTAATATCAATTCATTTGCTAGGACAGTGATAACAAGAGAGGGAGAGAGAAATCCGTCAGATGAAAGTGCATATACTTGCTAAGAATTATTGTAACCCGCACGGACAGAGCTTTCCCATAGATAAGGAATTGCATTAAGTCAAATGATGGAGAGTATTCATTACGGGCGGCTTTATCTGACTATAAGGTCTGAGCTTGGTTCTTACTATTTTTAGTAGGCAACGACTGCAGACATGGTACAAATCAAGTAATTCCTTATAGGCTGAGCATTGAAAAAGCCCCAGAAAACGCACGTGGTGTTTCTAGTTAACACGCCTGATTAGCTTCGAGCTTAATGTAGTTTTAAATTTTTTCTCATCTCCGAATTGGGAAAGTGTTTAAACAATTAAATCTTTCTTAGTAATAGGCATATAAGTGCAATAGGATGTAAGTGTCAGAGCACTTCAATTACTTGTCCATTTCTTGTTTTCTTCTCTTTTCGTTTTTTGTTGGTGTTAAAAATATCACCATTCACCCCCTCCCCCCCACCAGGCCTCACGACAATTTATTTGTGATATAAATAAACTTCCATTTAAAAAAATTTTTTTTTTTTTCATCTAAATGTCTTTTTTTCCCCCTCTCTATGAATGTATGTTGTGTGCGCATACAAATGGAATGGAATTCTGCTTGCGTTTGCATAAAAAAATAAAGAAAAAATTGTGATTCTCTTACCTAACAGCATGCTTTCTCGATTGTCAATTAAACCGGGTCGTCGTCGTTGCAAATCTTTTTCTTTGCCACCTTTCCATAATACTGGCGATAAACTGGCAACGCATTTAATGCGCATTGCTCCCTTATGAAAATGTCTCCTTTCAAGTGTCATCTGCAAACCTAGTGTTGTTGTTATGAGGCCATGTCGATGAACGGTGTGATTATAACGTATTAAATTAAGTTCGTCAAGTACCTGAATGAATGAAAATAGAAAAAAAAAAAAAAACAATCATATAATAAAAGAATTTATTTCTTATTAGATTTATGAAAAGTCTCCAACACAGTGAAATAGATTTGACGTACACCGAGTACAGTAAGAATACTAAAATTTGCAAAAGCAAACTTGCTCGCCTACCGCTTTGTTGATGTAATGAATGCGATCCGAAACCTTTATCTAGAGAGACAAACTTGATGTGATGTTTTTCTTTAACAAATGAGTTCCAAATAGCTGAAGAGCCCACGCCCATAATCAACATATAACCATTGGTAGGGTTATAGCGTATCAATAAGATGACTTTTCTTTATGACTTTCTTTTTGTCCGCCTATTAAATACGAAGAGTTTAGAAGAACAAACTTAACTATCAATTTTTTGTTTATCATTTTCCTTAAATTGAAGGCGAAAATCAACCAAATCGGACCAAGGGCTCGCACGCAATTGATAAAGGGTAGTCCGTAAACTTCCTTTTTTTTCACTGCCATGGACTGCCAAGTTGTAAAAAATCTTCTTTTTTTTGGTATATACGATATACACGATATTTGTTACCGTAAACAAGTTTCTACTATTCATAAACATTATTATACCCTACACCGCTTGTTTTACTTTATGCGTGTGCATGCAACAACCAGGAAGAGTTGTCATAGACCTAACTTTTATTATAGCGATCAATTCCGAATCACATTTAGCATCGATCTAAGCTTGTCTGTCCATCTGTCTTCCACTCTTTTTCCAAATTTATAGGCGACATTAGTATTTTTGTGAACCGGCAGGTATTTATCACTAATACTATACAGTTAGGCATGCAGACATATGGACAGAGGGACAGCCGGACATACCTATAGGCATTGATCAAGAATTTTTTATATTATGCGTTTTCAAGATTGCTTCTGATCATTAGACAAGCTTCGACGAAAAAATATAATTTTGACATCCTATAGTATTAAGTAGGTGTGGTCAATTTTATCCATTTTTGTGCAGACATTGTAGCTTCGCCCAAAGAATATACGTTCACATGTATATAAGTTTATCGACTGTAGCTTGTAAGTAATAAGCAAATAAACAAATTCTGAAGAGCGATTTTCTCAATTTACGTGGGGCTGTGGACGTTTCTTGCAGCTATCTGGGTCATAATCAACAACGACCGGAATGCAACGTTTCTACAAAATTTGAAGTCGATAGCCAGGCCAGGAGAATGCTTACAAAAGACATTACAGATACACAGACAGACAGACGGACGCACATGCTTAAGTCGATTCAGAATTTGATGATGATCAACAATGTATATTCTATGGGCAATCTCTGAAGCTGCCTTCTGGCGTAGCAAAATGAAAATATCCCTAAACATTCGGTGATGAAACACTTTAGTTGGATACGATCTACCACTAAATACCCTACCGCACTTCGCTTAATACAGTCCAATCCGAACCAATTTTAATATCGATCATTCTTGGGTCAAAACACGTCGGTGTACCGAACTTCATCAATATATCTCGAAAATTGCGATCTTTAGGTTGAAGATAAGGAAACAAATCGAACGGATAAGCTTAGCATCGGTATAATAAAAGGTAACTCAATCTCAAGTTCTTCTGGTTGTTGCATTTATCCACACGAACTAAGCATATCTTTGTACAACAAATGGTGTAGGGTATAATACAAATATGCAGTCTTCTTATGCTTTCATATCCTTCATTGAGGATGATGGGAAACTATTCTATTGTTACGTTCATAAAATTGCTTAGCGTAACAAAAAAACAACTTAATACAGTTATGTTGTAATTGCCATCATTAACACGATATTAATCTCTTATTAGCGTGTTCTTAACTCAACTACTTTTTGTTTACTTGTTTCGATACATACACATAGCACAAAAGGTAATAAAATTGAAAGCTGTACTCATACTGGCAACCATTATGTGTGGAATCATTATTAATTCAATGTTCATTCGTGCGTATGATTAACTATTGTACCGTGTTTTTTGCTTGTTCTTTTATAACCATCACGGAAGCATGAGGGGTGCATTCATTTGCCAAAACGTTTGCAACATCCGGAAGGAAGCATCCGAGACCTCAAATTCTGAATCGATTTAAGCATATCCGTCCGTCCGTCCGTCCGTCCGTCCGTCCGTCTGCGTATTGTCTTTTGTAAACATTCTCCTTGCTGCAAAAATGAAGTCGTCGACTTGAAATTTCGCAGAAACATTGGCAGTTCTTGTACGCAGATTGGACCAAATCGGCCGAAGGACATGCCCGTACCACCACGTAAACTGAGAACGTCTCTGCCTTTCAAAAGTAATAAAAATTGGTTTTTTTTACTCATTGTTCATAAACTACAAAAATTCGAGCGCATATTCGATAGACTCTGTAGTATGAGTAGAAAAATGGAAAAAATTGACCATGCCTAGCCCAATATTATAGTGTATCAAAATTTAATCTTTTTTACAATACCTTTATAAGACGCACAAATAAGCTTTCAAAATCTCATAAAATATACAAACTCTTGGCCAGTTTCAATTGTGGAATGCACCTAAACATGTCCGCCAGTTTGTCCGTCCATCTGCCTATCCGCCCAAATGTGCAGTGTTTACATTCTCCCGTTAGCGCAAATGAAGTTTTCGAATTTGGAATGCACCTACACATGCCGTCTGTCCATCTGCGCAACTGTGTACTATTTGTGGTAGACATTCTCCCGTTAGTGCAAATGAAGTTTTCGAATTTGGAATGCATCTAAACATGCCGTCTGTCCATCTGCCCATATGACAATCTGTGGCAAAAATTCTCCCGTTAGCGAAAGAGCAAGCAAAAGAATTTGGGAGGGACCTAAACTTTTCACAGGACACGTCCACAACGCCTACACGATAAAAACTTTTACTTTGAAAATCGAATAAATTAGCGCCGCTTACCCCGTATTATAGAGCATGAAAATTATGTTCCTTTTTAGGATAACGGTGATGGGTATTAAAGATTCGATCACGACCGAATATAATTTTCTTACTTGTTTTTTTTTTTTTTGTTTTTGTTTTGGCAACTTTGACATGTGCAGAATTCTATCCACGTTGCCAGGTATAATAGTTATCTCGGTTATACACATACGCGAAAAAAGAAAAATAATTTTTTTTTTTTTTTCTTAAAAATATGTGATAAAGATGAAAACAAAAACATCGCATAAAAAAGAGAAACACTTTTTTTTTGCCATTTTAACGAGTTCGTATGAAATTTCTTTTGTTTCTTTGTTTCTCCATTACTTGTTGTAAAAAACCTTAAATCAGCAGAAATACTGTTCACTTGTCTTTTATAAAAGTTCAGCGCATTTTGATGTCGGTTGGTTTCGCTTTCTGAAACACTAGCAATAAAACTGACAATGCATCCTATGACTGTTTTTAATGGTAACCTGCAATGCTATCATCATTCGCTGGTCGCTTTCATAGTTTTTATACAGCAACAGATACCGTTTGCTTTTGTCATGTTACAAATGCAAGTTAAATTTCAAATAAATAAAAATAAAAAAATATATATAAAAAATGGCAAATGTATGTATGTAACTTAATCAAATTTCATTAAAAGATTGCGCTTGAAAAAAAGCGAGAGAGAGAGAGAGAAAAAAAAAACAAAAATGAAAAAATTCTTTTAAATGAAGATAAACATTAACTTACTTTAAGGGCACTGACGTTGAAAGATTCATTTAGTGCGGTTTTTCCTACCAACCTTAGAATTAAATTTGCCGCATGTATGTGGCAGGTGTAAAAATCAATTTTGTCACCTTTTTGATAAAACTCAATTTTATTTATTAGGTTCTTGCATAAATTTTAATCATTTTTTCATTTGGTCAAAGCATTTACTGAGAAAAATTGCTAACGTCTCAATATATATATATATATATATATATATGTATTGTTACGGAAATCCCAAATCCAGTTCATTCCAACTAATTGATTTTCCGAAAAGAAAATAAATTCCCCAGAGATGGAAAGCCCAAGTGTATATTCGCGACGCGTCATACAACTGCCGGCCGAGGAAAACGATTAGCAGAAAAGCAGGTTCCCGGATTAGAAATGAAGGCACGAAGTTAGGTAATAGTAATATGCTTGTAAAAATGCATATAAATAGAATTTTTTACGGAAGGCAAAGTCAGTCGGACAAGAATATTTCAGTCGAAAAAGAATATTAGAGTTGAGAAGTCGAGAGTGTCGCAAAAGTAAAATGTCCTAATGGAATTCTACCCTTAAAGAAATTCATTGTAGATAAAAGAGTCTTGAAGTGAAAACGTGCAAGTGTTTTTCCCTTAAAAATTATGTCCACGATCCGTATCCGAGAAAAGCGAATTTCGTAACAGTATGTATTAAATAAAATATTTTCCATCAATTTCTGCAACTTTTTCCCATCCCTCTGGCAGTATGGCGGTAGCGTGCCGAAGGTACGATATTGGTTTGGCATCGACCCATTTCCGAACTTCTTCAACATTTCGAAATCGCGTGGCAACCAAAGCCAAGCTGCATCGAGCTGAGCAAGTGCTAATCACAAAACGCTATGTCTGATGAGTTGACTGAGTGCGGCAGAACTTCCCATTCTTGACAACTCTGACAATGGGTGAGCGAGCATTGTCATGCATAAGGATGACTTTGCGTCGATTGGTGGCCTTTGTTGCAACGATACCCCCTTCAATTTGTTTAATTGACGTCGGTAGACATCTGCAGTGACAGTTTCATTCGGTTTTGGCCGCTCGTAATCCACTACACCTTACTGATCCCATCAGATGCATAGCAAAACTTTATGGACATGAATATCCCGTTTCGGTGTCGATTTGGATGGCTGTCTTAGGCTAATCCATGACTTTTTGGGCTTGTGATTATCGTAGTTGACCCACTTGTCACAATACGCTAGAAAAAACTCTTTTTTTTTTTTGCCTGGAAAGCAAATCGCTATACGAGGTCACACTTCCCAATACTTTACTTTAATTACGATGGATATGTGGCCGTTGCTATAGTGAACTCTCGATCAATAACGACATACACTTACCGATTGGACAAAGACCTCCCGAATTGCGGCCACATTTTATGCTTCTTTTTCCATTTTTTTCTTCCTTATCGTATAAGCGACATCCTCTGGGGACTGCCCGTAAGAGAAGACGAAAACGAATAGTGAAAGCTCTGAATGAATTTTGAAAGGTGAAAAACACTGATCATCATTATTTGAGACTGTCATACGCAAACGATACTTCAGGTATCAACATATATACATTTTCATGTTTGCCTGTCATCGAAAGCACGTTAAAAAGCGATTTATTGATGATTCATTGTGTTTTTCGCGTATATAAGAGATTAAAGGGAAAACGTGTGCGACATTAAAAACGCAGATAGGGATATATATATATATATATATATGTTCCTACAGATATATATTTCTAGTATTTTATTTCTATTGGAGACGGCATTTTCATTTAATAGGTACCGCAATGCAATTGGTATCGATATCGTGAAGAAATTCTAGAAAAAATTATTTGATCATTTGTTGAACGACGTCGTGACAGAGTTAGTAGGTATGCCAAGCATTCCCAAAGTGCTGCATATCGACTGAAACGAAGCGCAACATGGCATGTGCTCGTAGATGAACCTAATCATTGTCCAAACCTCCATTACCCGGGTAAAAGAAACCAAAATTTCATCCTATGCATCAAATTAAAGCCCATCACATTACCTTCTGTATGTAAGCTTGATATGATGGTAACGATGGTAAACGATTTGTTAGCATTGAAGAGATGCAGTCAGCGATTGATAGCTATTTTGACGAGCTCGAGGCTTGTCACCTGAGCTAAAAGTATGTTAACTACTTTTAGCACTTCCTATGACGGATTACAATTTTTAGTTTGTATAATTACCTAGTCAATGCTGTCAACTTTAAATAAAAATATGATTTGACAGCCGTTGATATAACGACGGAGCGAGTTAACAGTCGTATAAATTTGAATAGAGGTAATAAAGTGCTCGACTGAAACTAATTATTTCATTGCAACAATAGAGGGGGTTCTCAAGCGTAGAATGATACAAGTGACATAAAACAAACAAACAAACAAACAAACAAACGATTGTATGCGTGTACATGGCTATCATCATAACAGCCGTTGGTCAAGCATAATAGTCATGCATTGATTAAATTGTGACAATAGCGAGGCCGATGCAGCAGCAGCAGCACCAATAGAAACGCAAATATTCAATTAAACGACATTACGTGATGTGTAGCTATTTTCTGTGCTTCTTATCTGCAGTGAAATACTAACATTCATTACGGGACTAAAGCCGTTTAATATTAAAAGCAAACAAACCAGAAAAGATGTTTGTTTACATTATATATATATATACGTATATATACATATATATACATATATATACATATATATATATATATATATACATATGTGTTGTCTAACTTAAAATTTGCAATGAAAGCAAAAAAAAAAAAAAAAAGTATATTTTGGACGCAAAACATTTGTGTCGTTTACAAACCCAGCTTAACGCAATTTATTGGTTGACAAAGTAAGACAATCGTAGATCAATAAATCGTGACAACTGTACAATTTTAACGATTTATTCTACATCATCAATTTTCAAGAGTAGTTCATTATAAAGACATCTCGCCCTTACAAAAATGTATATGTAAATATAAAATGTCAATTTAAATGGGATATTTTATATATGTATGCATACATATATATATATATACATATATACATATATATATATATATATTATACATATATTTGAAATGAAAGAATTCATCTCTTTATTGAAATTTTTGAAGCAGCGAAGACAACTGAAAGCATTATAGTCGGTTTAGGCCGGCGATTAAATACCCTACATCACATTGTCTAATACAATTCTTATTTTTACCATAGAACAGAATAATTATAACCTGTTTCTATGGGAACTTACTATTATGCGACTCTTTGCATATAAAGGCTTACTTTCCGTAAGAATGGTTATGTTCAAGAGGTTGAAAAATTATGATTCGTATTCAAAATCCAGTAGAGCTCATATTTATATCAAACTGCAATTGTGGTTCCATTTTTATAATAAAGTATTAAAACTTAGACTTTTCCGTCCTAAAAAATAAAAATTTTCGTGACAAACTATAAATAGAGTAGAATCAAAAAATAGCTATACGTTGTCCAAATTTTGTAGAGTTCATTTTTATATCAAGCTACTATTATGGATTAATTTTCATCGTAAATTATTAAAACTTCGACTTTTCTGCCCTAAAAAAGAAAAATTTTCGTAAAAATTCTTATTAGGGTAGGATCCCAAAAATAGGCCGATGGTGCAAATTTGGTACAATTAATTTTTTTTCCTAAATTACTATTATGATTTGATTTTCATCATGAAGCCTTGAAAAGTAGACCTTCAATTTTCGTTATATGAGAGTTCAACCTACAGATCGCAGTTTTTAAGATATTTAGATGAAATTTGCTACACTAACATGTTTTTACTCAAGGACGAACGCTATTTAACATGGCTCGAATCGGTCCACTTTTTCGAACCCTTCCCGTGCAACAACTTGTTTTGAAAAGTTCTTATATAAATAACTGTATTAAACCAAGTGCTGTAGGGCACTTAATAATGCGCTATGGCCCGTTATAGGACTTTTACTTACACGTTTTCCCGAGAATTTTATAATCATTTTATCTAGTGCCAAGTGCATTAGGTGCCCTTATTTTATGATCATGACACGAAAAGCATTAGGTTTTTTAGTTCTTTTCCAAGATTTTAGGAGATTTTATTTTCGTTTCATTTCATCAGTTGGGTTTAGAATAATATTTGGAGCTATAATAGTTGCCAAAAGAGATAGAAGTTGAACAAAAATACATACGATATACGATATGTACGATGTGGTATACGAATGAATGTACATTTGCTTTTTATTGCCAATAGAAAGCCGATAGACTTTCTCTGGATGACCAAAGTTGATCTTAAGTATTTTCTCATTACTGGGAAGGGTTAGCCAATCAGCCGATTGTTAAGCCGCAATTATCAACAAGCTTTATGGCAGATATAATAAATTAAGGCAGATATAACAAATTTTTTTTTTTTTTTGACCAGTCACTGTGAGAATATCTCCTACATGTGGGTACATATACATGGAGACATGAATGGTCATGGAGAAACTAATGAAGGAGAAAGAAGCGGAGAAAGCAAAGACGATATCGCCACACCTTGGGAGATGTAGGCCCGATCTATACACATTATGCTTTTATCAATCGAAACTTCACTGCACTTGGAGAGTTGATTGGTATTGGAGGAGGTAATGAGAAAAAAAGAAGCGGAGAAAGCAATACGCGATATAGCTGCAGTCTGGGAGATGTATGCCCGATCTATACAAATTATGCACATTATCGATCCAAACTTCGCTATAGCTGCGACCTATGGTAATATAAATATGGACTGACCGGTTGATTAAGAAAATATTTGCGACATATTTTTAGAGGCTAAATTTTCGTTCTTCTGGTAAAAACCGATCATTTATCGTGTTCTTTGTGAAGAGCGTTGAAGTTGATCGTAAATTGCTTTTTGTTTAGAATCAGATGAACCGCCGCCAATAATATATATACATATACATATAAATATATATATATATATATATATATATATATATAGATAGTATGGAACTATTGCTTGAACTGTCTCCAACTGCCTGTTAGGCGTTGCCAAATTTCAAATACCATCCGTGCAAAATTTATGCCGCCTAGCTGATTAACGAAGCTTCGCTCCATCTTGCACACGAGTACGTACGCCATTTGTGCACGGATGAAGAAAATGTCCATTTAAAATTATCATAATTTTATAGAAAATTTTTCTCATTCCTTCGTAAGGTAAATTTTTATATTAAAAAATTCATCCTTAACTGAATATAACTGTTTTCCTGTTTTCAATTACTTTCTCGGCATTAATTCACCAATAAAAAAAAAAAGAGTGTTTTTTATGGGAAATATTTTCTACCTCACTGGTAACTAATAAAAATTCAGCATACAAAACAAACAACAAAACATTAAAAACTTAGTTGGGGAAAAAAACTGACAAACGGAAGATAAAATATGCAAAAAAGTTAGTAAATAGAAAACAGTGAAAGAAAAATCTTCCTCCTGAGCGGAATGGAAAACAAATTTCGCAAAAAAAGAGAGAACTTAAAAAAACATATGAGTAATGTAAAGTCGACCTTTAAACACCCTAAACCAAATCGCACCTAATACGATATTTCATCTATGTCAGAATGTCCCCTATTCGTGTAACACAGCGAGTCTCAGAATGAAGAGGAGAAAGAAATAGAGAGATGGTGACTGCAATCTAGTAGGCATGTGCACAATAAGCAAGCGTTATGCCTTTATCAACTAAGCACTCAGTATAGCTGCGACCAAAGGAAATTGTACCGCGTTAAGATTTGAACGCAGACGTGGCAGTCGTGACTCTTATCTCCTCACTTACTCATGGGAATTTGTAATAAAATAATACCTTGTTTGCATACTTTTCATGACAGCACTTATATGTGAACTGATTCGCGAGAGATTTAGCGAAATTAAATTTATTCTCAAAGATCTTTTCATCTATTTTCGGCTAGTCTCTGCCACCATGAGAATCCTTACGTAGCACAGAGTACAAAAAATAGATTTACGTGGTCCTAATGCGGTACATTTGATTTTCATGCCTAAGTACAATTATGGCTCAGTGTTCAGTATAAAGTATTAAAAATTAGACCCTTTTGTCGTACAGGGGTCCTCAAAGGAATGATCATTTAAATTGGGATTCTAAAAATTCGTTTATCTGCATCGAACCTTTTCACATCTGCTCAATATATCGAAACCGCATTACTCAGTGAGTTATACCGAAAAATTTTGCAAATTTATATGGCGAGTGCTAGTAAAAATGAATCGATCTAATCCATTTTCGTCAAGATTTGTTTTTGGACCAAAATATTTCCTTATACCTACTTACAGGACCGACAAATAGACAAGTTTATATCAATTCAGAATCACTGTCTGAATAACAATATAACTAATACTACAAAAATAACTGGACCGACAGACTGACGGACAGACAAGTTTTAATCAAACCGGTCCGAGCGACAGACAGACAAGTTTATGTCGAATCACCATCTGAACAAAAATTACTGGTCCGACATACTGACAGACGGACAAGTTCAAATGAATTGAAACTTGGTTTCTGAATAAAAGTACAAAACAAGATAGATCCGCCTTAAGATAAATTAGGCCATCCGTACGAACTTAGTTTGTCGCGCTAAACCATAACTCACATAGAGTGTAAAGCGAACATAAATAGTAAACTGTCAAGCGATATCCGTTACGTTCAGAAATATATGACGAGCATTTTTTTTCTTGCTTTGTAGCATTTATCAGTTCATTGAATTATCGGTTTTTCTAATCTTTCTTGTTACACTTACTACTACTACGACCGTTTAGTTTCTAATTCTAGAAAAAAGCTCCCGTGCATAAAAGAAAAATTTCTAGCCTACATTATCATTAAAAAGAAAGAAAAATGTAATAAATTTGCTGGAAACTAACTAATCCAACTGTTCATCACGTTTGCATAGAGAATTTTCAATGTTGATTTTCTTCTCTACTACCACATGTTTTATGCTACTGCTACTGTTACATCAATTTTTTGTTTTTGTTTTACTCCTTTTGCTGCTTTTTTACTTTATCGTACCAATTAAGAGAAAATTACATCAAATTTTAGAACAAGAAAATACAATAGAGATTTGTTGTTTTTCTTCTTCTTCTTCTTCTTCTTTTTTTTTTTTCTTTCCTTACACTTACCATTTCATCATTTATATGCCATTGTAAATGGGAAGCCGGATGTGATTTCCCTGATGTACAATTTAAATCCAATGTTTCTCCGATTTTATATTGTAGCTGTTGCCCCCTAATGAATGGACCATCTCGCGGGAGATCTGTAAAAAGAAAAATGTGATATAGAGCGATAAATGCATAAATAAACAAAAGCAATGCAATATTTTTTCAAAATTAAAATTTTTTATTCGCTGCAATTTCTTCATAGTTTGATCAAAAAACAACGAGAATTTTTCAAAGTTTCCCACCGTCGACCTCGTACTTTAAGATTTCATTTTTTCTTAGTGTTAATAAATCGGATAATAAAATTTTCAAACCCATGGAGGACGTTCTTGGAAGAATTTTTACGTGACTGCTTCATGCGAACAAGTTGAGATTACTATTAGCAAGTAAGAAAAATTGGGTTGGCCCCTGACTGAATCCGTTTTACGCAGTACCTCTATCCCAAAGGAGACTAAAAAGAGGAAGAGTCACTTATCGAAATTTGCATGTATTTCGCTGATTAACACGTTGAGTACCACGTGCACCGTTTTCAGCACACATGAAAATTCACTTACATAATAGAAGCAATTTTTTAAATTAAGAAATTAGAATCTAAAAATATTTTTATAGTATTGGACGAGGACAAAAATCGTGGAGAGCAGATGTGTTCTTAGTTTACGTTGCTCTGTGGACGTATGCTCTGACTAATTTTCAGTACTAACCTGTGTGCAACGTATGCTGTTGTCCAAATCGAAGTCGATAGCTTCATTTTTGCTGTCAGGAAAAAGTTTACCATTGGCATTGCACAGACGAAGAGACGGAAGTATCTAAAGCGATTCAGCGTATATATATTTGTTTTGAAAATTTGGCTATATCCCTACTCATCGGTGGTGGATATAATATAAAAAGCATTAACAAAGATTTTGGAGAAATTAATAGGGAATCACTTATCGAAATCGGAATGTATTTCGCTAATTAGCACATTCGGTACCACGTGCGCCGTTTTCAGTACACACAAAATTTCGCTTGCCATTTTTTTACTTAAGAAATTAGAAACTAAAAATGAATTGTTGCTAACACTACAGTTTTACATTACTGTTGGAAACGTGTACCGATAACGGTGCACGGAACGGGGTGTAATTTGTTGTCAATGAATATTTCAGTCATGACAGCTAGAACTTTGCTTCACAAATTCAATACATAATAAATACATTTTTTGTATTATACGACACAATTTACTGACTTGAATACTAAAATTAGTAAATTTAGTATAAAACAAGTGAAAACATTTTAATCGGGCAAGATAGAGCATTAAATAACGTATACCACTGCCCCTAGCACTGTTGCTCGTTCATTTTCGTGATCAAAAAGTATACACAATTTCCATGGAAAGGCATAATTCTCATGAAAGCACTTATTTAGAAAGATGTCAAAATGTCAACTGATGTGATCCATATTAACTTGATTTACTTAGCAAAATAATGTTGAAAATTATTATTATTTTTGACCTGTTTCGTCATAGACTTATTAGGTTAATTTTCATGGGAACTCCTATACATGTGATGGCGTCCAAAAAATAGGCTTATGTCATCCAAATTTCCTATGGTTAATCTTTATGCTAAAGTTCTACTATGGATGAATTTTCATCATAAAATATCGAAAATGAAACCTTTTTGACAAAGGAGAGGAATTTTGATGCGAGAGGAATCTTATATTGAGTGGTGTCGTAAAACTAGGTCTTTTTCATACAGATAATGGTGGTGTCGAATTTCCATCATAAAATATCAAATATTGGACATTTTTTCCATATAAATGCTTATTTTTCCTGAGAGCTCCTATAGGGGAAAGAATGACGTGCATAGTTCAAAGTCGACATGGTTAATTTTTGTATAAGATTTTATCGTATGAAAGTTCAGTTTTCGTAGGAAGAGGCATGTGGGAAATGATTCAACATATCATCGTTTTCAGTCAAGTATTTTTGTCGAGAAATTTGGAAATTTGCAAATGTCTTCACGTAACAACTTTTCAAAGTAAGGCTTTACATGGTAAGTGGTCCAAGAATAGTCCGATCCGAAGCATAGCGTTCGTCCTTGGCTGAAAATAGATCGGTGTACCAAATTTCGTCCAAATATTTCAAAAATGTTGGCCTACCTGGTGAACACTTGAATACAGGACGGACAGATGGACACGCAGAGAGACAATAAAAGATGAGTTTTTCTGATGTATGTAAATAGTGTGAGATATAAAAAAAATATATATATGTTGAAAATGATTAAAATATATTTATATTTGTTGTGTTCCAAAATCGACATATGGCGTACAAATGCTGTGCACTCATTTACAGTTTAGCAAAGGAACGTGCTACAGTCTCTTGTTTTGCCTTTGGTTTGCGTTTCATTCTCGTTATGGATTTACGCATGTCCAAAAACAATTGAATGCATTATTGCGTGCACGCACTTATTTATTATGCAAGGGGCACTTTGTTTGTGTTATTTGCTATTTTTGAATAAAAATGCAAATGAATCATGTAATCAACACACAATACAAACAGATTTTCTTGTATTTTTTCAATTTTTTCAATACGGGACGTACTTTCTTCAAATGCTATACAGCAAGTTTGTATGAATATCGATTGCAAGGGAGCCAAGGATTTACACTCGTTCTCACTTCAATTTAAACTAAACTGATAATCATGGATTATAAAATAGTCCTCATTGAACCAACGTTATATACGACTTTAGTATCACTGCGCGATATGACATATCAAGGTTATTGGGTCTTGAATGTCGGTATTGATTGGTTGTACGTCCGTAATACCAAAATATATACATAAAAACTTATATCTCAGAAAGTGACCAGATTTTTAATATATTGATTTTTACCTGTACCTACCTTAAGGAATCTCATAACATATAGATTAAATAGCAAGGGCATGTGCAGTGATTCTAGAGGAAAAGATATGCGCTAAGCCACAATTTCCCCAAACAGCTTTGTTTACTTCCCTTCGATTTTGTGCAGGAACTCATAATTAAACTTTTGGAACACACGAAAAATTAGGCAAAGCGCTCGGCTAGTTTTTGTTTGATGAACAAAGGCATAAAAGAATATATCGTAGGAAAGTATGGAATTTTGAATCGCTTCACTTCACCTTACATGCCTGTAATACCGCAAAATATTCTTTCGAAAACTTTTAGTGCTTTCACATCTTACGAAAGCAGAGAATTCGGAGTCTTTCTACATTTGTATATATTATATCAACTTAGCCGATCTGAGATCTTTACACATATAAAATCATATAATTTGCCAATTCTCATAAAGTTTTGTGAAAAGTCGAAAAAGTTGAAACTACATTCCGAAAACAGGAACAACGACGAAAGGCACAAGATTTGTAAATTCTTTATTTGTAACCCATCGAGCTAGCACCTAAATATATTGTTTCTAACAAAAAAAAAACCATATTCTGTTTCGAAAGTGGCAACCCTTAAAGCAGCAGCTGTCAAATTGTCGTGTCATTTGCATAATTTATTCACAACTTACAAGACGTTTCAGTTATGCTGCTTTTGTTGTTTTAAAAGCAACATTGATTTTTGATGTGCAAAATATTCCGTTCAAACTCAGTATAGATTTGAAAAGTGCTATGGCAACTCTTCTCTGTGCAAAACAACAATTTTTCAATGGACAGCAATATTGAATGCAATGGATGGATGAATTGAAAGAGTTTCTTGCATCGGAAAACGTAAAAGAAATTTACGTTCATTTCAACAAACGAAAAGTGAGGTTAAAAAAGACAACTATCGTGCTAAAGATAGCGAAAGACAGAGTGTGTATGCAGAAGTTTGGCCACGAAAAAATTGTTTTCCAAATATGTGTCGCATATAATCGCAAGCTTGAAATTTATTTTGAATAAGCGAAAAGTGAGGTTAGAAAAGACAACTGACGTGCTAACGATATTAAAAAGTAGCGTATGCTCATTCGCTGTGTACAGAAGTTTGACCTCGAGAAAATTGCATTTCAAATGTGTGTCGCGTATAGTCACAATAAAATTACATCGGTAATAGCCGTCATGGTCCATTCACACAGTCCTATAGAAAAAGTTAAAGGAATATAGGATTTTATTGCTCCCGAAGGAGACCGCCTTCACGATTGACGTCGAGTTTTTTCTTGTTAAGTTTCTATACAAACTTGGAATTTACATCACAAATCACTTTACGTTCATACATACGTCTAGGAAAAATTTCAATAGGAGTTAAGTAAGAAAATTACATTCGCTTCGGCCGAATCTTTATATCCAATACCTTTGCCATAAGAAAACTTTAAAAAACAAAAATGAAATTTCAATATTCTGTAATATTAGAAGGGCGCTGTACTATACGGTCGCCTGCATAATTATGGAACGCAAAAAAAATTGTTGTTTTTTTTTTTTTTGAAAATAGAGGCGTTTTCTGTATGTGTTGTACTGCAAGCACGGCACTTAACCAATTTGACCCATTTTCAATGTCAAGCTTCATACAAGAGCTTTCAATGCTTTCGCCAAATATGAAGCCAGTATCTGAATTTTTGCAAACGGCAGAATGTTGATCATGAACAGACGGAGGGACGACCAAGCGTGCTTACATCGATACGATTTAATACTGATTAAAAATGTACATTTTATAGGATTATTCGCCTAAGTAGCTGAGTAGGTAAGGAGAATCGACTAACAACTCAAGACTCGTAGGAGCAAATCTCAAGTACCATAGAGTTTTTAATAAGGCCGATGGCCGTCGATGCTAGTGGTTTAAGACTTTAGTTTTAGAATTTATTCTCCGATTAAATTAATAATAATAGCAATACTTTATGGAATCGCTGGAGATTCCTTCTAGTCGTTGCAAACATTTTGGCGGGACGAAATATAGAAACACAATTTTAATTCTAGCGCCGCCACGAGAATATCTAATTGAGCTTCACTCTAGACACCCGCAGCAGTTATAAATACACTTCAGACAGCTCCTGGTCTATGCCACCATGTCTTAGAAAGGAATAAAATTCGTAGTCTTTTGACATGCGCTTATCTTCGCGACTTTAAAAGCAAAAAATGTGTACCAAACATTTCTCAAAGTACACATATGCGTGAAAGGCTAAAGATCGTGTCTTATTCATATCCACGTATCCTTAAAAGTCATGACTTTCTAAAATTTTCTTACCTTTATATAACTGGCGAACCAAAACTAAGACATAAAAGCTAATAAGAGATAAGATAATAAATATCGTAATTAATCAGCTTAGGTTTGAATTATAAGTTTGGCTTTTATTTTAATTATTTCTGTCTGAAACAGGAAAGCAAGAGATAAGTTTGCAAACGACTTTTAATCTCATATGTTAGGTGTAAATGGGCAGCCAAATGTTCACTTCACAATAAGAGAGACACACACTTAGCACACGTTTCTATACCCATCACCGAAGGACGCGGGGTATATTCATTTTGCAGCGCCAAGAAGGCAGCATCACTGATCCCCACCACGTATACATATACTTGATCAGTATCAAATTATAAATCGATTTAAACATGTCCGTCTGTCCATTTGTTCGTGTGTCAGTCTGTATAACGTCTGTTGTAAACATTCTCGTGGCCATAAAATTTGCCAGAAACATTGAAAGTTCTTGCACGCAGATTGAGCCAAATCGGGCGAAGAACACGCCCACAACACCACGTATTCTGAGAACACCTCTGTTTTTCAAAAGGATTTTCGGTCATCACTGATAAACTATAGCAGACAATTGTACAAAAATTTGAAGGGATGTTCTATGGACCATGTTGCACCAAAATGGAAAAAATTGACCACGCCTACCCAATAATATATATAGTGTATCGAAATTGAATTATTTTTTCAATACCGTTGAAACGGGCGGAAACAAGCTTCAAAAACCCCATAAAGTAAATAAATTCTTGGCCAGTTTCAAATTTGGAATACACTTAAACATGTCCGTTTATCTTTCTGCGCAACCGTGTACTGTTTGGGGTAAACGCCGAAAAATTTGCAAAAGAGTTTCAAAGTGACGTAAACATTTCACAGGAAACGTCTACAGCACCCACACACGTATGCGACAAAAACTTTTATATTGAAAATAAAAAAAAAACTCAGCACTACCCACCACATGCTATAGGGCATGAAAATTTTATCCTTTTACTGCTTTTATCTTTTTTAGGATAACGATTTTGGGCATAAAAGATTCGATCACGACCGCATATAATTTTCCTATTTTTTTGCATTTTATTTTGCACACTTCTATACTGATGGTGAATACAAAAAGGGAGACAACAACAAAAAAAAAGACAAATAAAATTGCAAACAATCAGATTCCTAATGCAGTTATTTACATGTTGTCGAAATGCCATTTGAAAAACCTCACCACAAGCATTTTGTACAAACAAGCTCACACTCAATATACTTTCAACAACACGTTTTTGATACTGCTCTCCATCTATATTAATATTATTTTTAGTATTGAATATGCATAACTTGTTGTTATCGTTATTTTTGTGTTGATATCTGATCCATTTGTGTCCACTTATGTTAAAGAGCGAGAGAAAAAAAAAAGAATGGCTTCATATGAACACATAGAAAGCATTTTCATTTATTCTATACTAATAAATAAATGTCTTGATTAATATTTTCGTTGTTGTATAAAGAGAACAAAACAAAAAAAAAACAAAAAAATTCCATAATTTTATAATCGTTTAGTTTTCTTCAAATGTTTAAAAATTTTTTCGAAAAAAATACTTTTATTATAATGATTTCAAATATCATCTTTAGAAAAATTAATGCATTTTGGAAAAACTCTCTCCTTAAGCTTTCCATCTCTAAGTGCGAAGTTGGAAAAAGCAGTTTCATTATGCACCCATCCATCATGTCATCTCTGCAAGAAATCTGCGCTAGGGAGAAATGTCTACTATACTAAAGAGTAATATCATCACAATAACTAGGTTCACATTCCTTCCATTATGTCAGCTCTGCAAGAAATCTGCACTAGATAGAAGTATCCGAGGCCTTATTCCCAAATTTATATAAGTCCTTACTAATATTTGTTGTTATACTCACCGATGTACAAGAATTCAAGTTCCTCAGAGTTGAGACGTGGCAAATCTTGGAAAACAAATTCTTTTTTCCTTTGCTTGGTCGGTAAAGATCAAATATCTGCTCATATCACAACAAACTAAAAATTTTATGAAAATATAAACCCAAACGAAATCTAGTCAACTTCTATTTCCTCGAAGTATTAACTTAAGAACAAAGTAAAAGCACGGCCATGCACCACCACACCTTCATTTGTTATATATATATACAAATATATATACTATACATATATATCTATATATATACTATATACTATATATATATATCTATATATTAATAAGTATGTATATATATATATATGTAAATATGTATATGTATATATATATAAATATGTATATATATATAAATATGTATATGTATATGTATATATATATCTGTGAACGCCGATTGCCGAATATATAAGAACACTGACCACTGACCCTGACCATATATAAATATGTATATATATATATAAATATGTATATATATATATAAATATGTATATATATATATAAATATGTATATATATATATAAATATGTATATAAATATAATATAATATATATAAATATATATATATATATATATATATATATATATATATATGTATATCTGTGAACGCCGATTGCCGAATATATAAGAACCCTGACCACTAAGTCTGTGTCCGCGGGTTCAAATCCCAATAGAGTAAAGTTTGCTTTGGCCGCAGTTTTACGGTTAATAATCAGTCGATAAACCGACTATCTACGGTCGCTTTCGTTTTACGCTAATAGGGGATAGCCTCTGAAACGATTGGTCATTGTAATAAAAAGAGAATATAGCGACTTTCAAAAATAAAGTGTTATACGGAAGTGGTTCGATGCGAACCATTTTCAATAGCATTCGTTCTCAAAATATGTCTGTGTACCAAATTTCATTCAAATTTCTTAAAAATTCCTGCGCATACACGAACGCCAGTAAATTTCTCCTCCTTTTCCTTCGAACCATTTTTTCAAGTCTGCTTTTTCAGCCGCGCTAAGCAAGAACGTAACCCCTCGATGCAAACGTGTGGTAAAAGCAAAGGGCCAAGTCTTATAAGTAAGCCGTATTGGAATGGGCTTTCCAGTTGAGGCCTCAACGTATCGCGGACCAATTTTGCCGCATGTGGCGCAGACTTTTCGTTCATCTTGTGTTGCCACCTACGAAGCGTTGCCAAATCTCCAACGTCGTTTAATGAGTTACCTATCAATAAACCCCTCCCCTATCTTGCGATGAAATATTTATGTTATTGATTTAGAAACGGATAAAATCCCCAGACCCATTTAAACGCAGGCTGCAATTTAACTTAAAAAAAAAATCCAAACCGACTATTAATTATTCTTTGTTTTGTAAACAATGTATGATTTTGCCTTAGATGTTTAATTTCTTTCTATTAATTTACGATAAAATAATTACTTCGCATATAAGAATATACTTACAGACGACATCCATATGACCTTCGGCTTCAACAGATGAAAAATTTGGAGCTTCTGCTGAAATTTCGCAACGATATAAACCTGTCGAATTTATTGTCAAACCTCGTAATAATACTCGACTACTATCGGAATGCTCTTCCTGAAAATAAACCAAACAAACATCCAATAATTATATCATTTTTCATATTTACTTAATAAGAAGCACCACATCAACGCCTATAATATTTTCATTTCAAATTTATCGCTGGCCAAGACACTCCCTTTGCACTCCCAGATAAAATTTGTGTGAATGGGTACCCAAAGATTTTGTATATGTTTGATTAGATCAGAATTAGCTATACTTGTCAGAGCTATACTTGTGAGAATATCAAAAATGAATAATGAGACATCAGACGGACAGGCAGACTTAGATCAATTCAGATTATGATGCCGAATCGATTGGTATAATAAAGGGTGAGTCATACGTCCGCACTAACTTAATATACCCAGTACCACAAGTGTAAAGTGTAATAAAAAAATGCATTGCTTTTAATATAAAATTGATTTATTTGATCAATTCCGATCAAAGTCCGACCTCGAAGGAGCCGGTTGAAAGTATTGTTTTCATCAATGTCAATACTGACGAGCCGATTACTCTTCGAAACATATCTAAAACCATAAACTTAGTCAAGGAGATAGTCACGTAAGCAGGCGATTATCGCCGTGATTATCGAATGATTTTTTTTAGGAGATAATTAATTATCGCCAAGACGCTGATCCATTCTTTCAATACTTCCCCTCCACTGTTCCATTACAATGCATTGTTAATTGAGATAAAGGTAGAAAGTGAGATCCAAAGGCGTTGATTGATTTGTACAAACAAACTACATATGGTAAACAACAACAAAACATGCAAACATGCAGGTCGAATCTCGCCTACCAGCCACTATATTTTTCCCATTCTACTCTCCAAGTCCTTTTATTTGATATCCATATCGGTGATATTATCAAAAAAAAATTAATCGCATTGTCTACCATGTCCCTTTTTAAAATTGACCCACTTTTAGTCAGATAATATGTCTTCATTTGTACAAGTGTACAAAGGTGTACAAAATAGCTTTAAACGTTTTGTCTTGATTTGTGATTGTGCTAAATAATGCTAATGCTAAATGTGCTAATACATAATAGGCATTAAACCTTAAAAAGG
>KK502853.1:8045-31165 GCA_000688735.1 Glossina austeni | reverse complement strand
TGGGTCTAATTTGATCATTTTGGGCCTTTTTCTACATAAAATAGCAGTTCTCCGTTTAGTATGCTTGCCAGTATAGATACGCACTAATCATGGAACGCTCAATATCGCCTTTTCGACACTCATTCCTTTTGTTGTTTGTTTTGAAGAAATCTGCTGCCGACGTCTTTCAAAGACTCTCAAAAGGTTATAGTGACGCTGCTGTATGATATCCCACTTGTCGGTTTTCTGTCCCATGAACATTCACAAATGGTTATACGAAGAAATTCATGTACTTTACTCTTATAAGAACAAAGGGGCGGACGAAAGCCACTTAGCGAATGGGCAGATAATAAACCATGGGTCATTCTGTACCCTACCTTACCTATGGTCTACTTCGGCCCACGATTTGCAATGGGAGACCACGAAGCTTAAGGTCTGCTCGAAAATTTGACGTCGTCTGATATCTCTCGAAATATTTAGCTCAGCAATAAAGCCTTCGATTCTTTTAAAGGAAGGCAGGTGTAGGCCTAAAAACAACAAAGTCCGTAGTTCGATATTCAAACAAACAGCGAGGATGCACAGACAAGTCGTTACAAATTGTAAAGCATGTTGGACGAACCATCTGTCCAAACTAGCAAAGAAGGAGAACTTGCGAAGAGCTTCTAGGCCTTTACACGCGATGGGAATGATCCAAAAGGAAGAAAAATGGCTACCACACGAATTCACTGAAAATATTATTTTGAAACGTTTCCGAACATTGTGGTTTCGTTGCTTGACAGGCACAAAAAGAAGAGTTTTCGGTGACGTATGGCGACTAATGATAAACTATTACTACGAACACTACGACAATCCCAAGCGCAAACAACTATGGGTTCGTCCAGGAGAGCCATACCCATCGACACCGAATTTTCATGGCTATAAAGTTTTGCTGTTGATATGATTGCATCTGTAAGATTTGATGTGTTACGAGCTGCTAAAATCGAATGAAACTGTTACTGTTGCTATCTACCGACGTAAATTGAACGATGTATTGTTGCAAAAAACATCAGCAATAGACGCAAAGTAATCCTCTTGCATGACAATGTTCGACCGCACGTTGCAAGATTTGTGAAGGATATACTGTCGCAGCTCGGATGGGAAGACTCACTAGACATAACGGCTTGCGATTATCGCTTGCTCAGTTCGATGCAGCATGGCTTGGCTGATGGTTTCAAAATGCTGAAGAAGTGCGAAATTCGGTCGATAATAGAATCGCTGCCAATCCAATATTATTCTTTCGGCACGGTATCGTTATGTTGCCAAGAAGATGGGGAAAAGTTGTAGAGGATGATGGAAATTTTTTTGATTAATTTATGTTGCACCGATTTTTCTCAATTGAAAAAATTATCAAAATACATGCAAGCACCTGATACGTGTGTATTTGAAACATTGGGAATTTCATTTTTCAAAGAGATGAAAAGGTGGCGCAAATTCGCAAACATATAAAAATCTCATTAGCATAGAATGTCGGCTTGTCGGAATGCAGAAATGAAAGCAAGTTTTCGGAAGGAGGAACAAGATTTTTATCTCAAAAATTCTTCGAACTTTAGTCGGCAAATCGTCACTGATGGTGATTGAGTTAAGGTTTTCATTTGTTTCTCGGCGCTTTAATCAAGCGAATGTTTCGAGACATGTTTCGCATGCATGAAATTCTCTTTTCTCTACGGACTTGGACATATAAAAAAACTTTGTTTTGACATTTGAAAATGATTGGAAATCGTCTCTGTTTCATTTAATTACTTAGTTGCTATGCTCTATTAGTAATGTAAATATAAAATAAATACTTACAATCACTCGAACACCCTCTACCTTATAACTAGTTTTTGGTGGTTTCGCCTTTGGCACATAACGATAGAATTCTTCATTTTCTTTGTACCACTTTATGGCATACAATGCTTCACCTTTTCCATCTTCTTCCCCTTCATTGTCTTCATTAACTTGGTCGCTATGTTCGCTGCTGTCAGCGAAGCTATTATCAGGTACTGCATGTCCAAACGGACCCATGCGTCGAGAATTCTCATCCAGTTCGCTATGCCTATCAATATTATACGAATCAATTGCTCTCGAATGGCTTGCATCAATTCGATCTGCGATCGCTGAACTTCTCCCCCGATATATGCTATGCGCATACGGTGAAGATGACGTCTGATAAGCATATAAATATTTTTGTTGATCTGGTATCTCCTTTGATTCTGACTGCTGATAATGATACTGCTGATATGGTTCCTGTAGTGGATGATGACGATCATAGTATTGACTGTTATCAGACGGATGCTTTTGATGATAGGAATATTGATATTGATTGTCGTATTTACTTTGTTGACGATATGCTTGCTCTCGCCATTTTTGTTTATTTTGTGGTGCACGCAATCGTCTTCTTGAGAACCATTCTTCATCTTGGGAATCATGCTGATAGTTATCATGTTCGTGGTCGCGATTAGGACTATACGAGTTTATTAACGATATATCTCTTACTTTATCCAATTCGTATTGACATTCAAGAAACACGGATTCACCTCTCAGCTTATAGGGAGGTATTGACACCTTCACAAGCCGCAAAGTAGCGAAACCTACAACGAGAAAAATTTATGTAAATAATTAATTGTAAGTAAGATTCAGAATTTAACTAAATGTACGTAACTTAAGGTCAACCCGCCTTTTATTAAACCAATCATTTCAGAAAATAATACTGCTTGTCGACCTGTGCGTGCATTTGTCTGGCTGATGTCCGCCTATGTAGCAATAATCCGCAATTTTAAACGCACAAAACCCATTGAAAATCGATTTGATCAGACCAGTGTTATGAGCTCTGACCATATGGCGTCTTAGGTAAAAAAAATCATTAAATGATAAAAATTTTTAATGACAAAAGCCTCTCAATACAATTTTTCATCCCGCTTCCATAGGACAGCTCCTACGAAAACTGGGCTTCTTAACAACTTTTATTCTACTATTTATTATTATAATTGTATTTGCAAAAAGATCTAATTTTTAGTACCTTGTGATGAAAATTGCCCCATAGTAGTAATAATCAACAAAAGATTACCAAATTGGGAACAAATAGATTTGTATTGGATTTTGGGTTCCAATCCCTATAAGGAAACCCATGAGAAGTATGCTTGTGCATGGAAAACAAGTATAACTTCTTGTTTCCCATCACGAAAATCAATGAAAAACTGTATTACGCGAATTGATGTAACGTCTTCAATCGTCGACCTGAGCCGATTGTAATGTTTTTACTTTTCATACCCTTCACCACCTGCGGTAAAATGATATACTAAGTTTGTGCAGATGCATGCAATGTCTTGAGGGACATTCAGAATCAATACCCGATTCGATGTAAACTTGTCTGTCCGTCCTTCCGTCTTATTTTCTTCTCTTCAATCTACAGAACACAATTATTGAGACATTTCGATGAAATTTGTTTCACTGACGTGTTTCGGCACAAGGACGAAACTTATTGAAAATGGTTCGAATGCGATACTTTTATGACCACTTCCCTTGTAACGCCCTATTTTGGGCAATTCTTATATGAATAGCTGTAGGGTGGTGTAGGACATTTGATGATGACCCACGGCACTCTATAGTACTTTCCTTAGTTCCAATATATTTTCAAAATACATGATAAAAATTTATTCTACATCGTATGTCACGTACTGTGGCTACATCATGTCGAAATGTCTTTAGGCTCTTGATCGTTGCAAACCCAGCCTCCATAGGTGCAAAGCGTAATTTTTTTCTGTCTAATACGAAGACAAGTGGTCACAAAAGTCAGCACTGCGGATGAGAAAAAATCTTGGTATTATGATGAAGCAAACCATAATACAGTTCCACGCCTCAATGTGAACCACGCAGCCAAACACCTTTGTCTCCGACGTTGCTCTGTTGCTAAGGAATGTAATACAATTGAAATGAGCGTTAGGCGAAAAACATACCAATGCCTTTGGCATAGTTCTCTATAGCCTACGCGACTGGCGAGGTTTTTTCGAATTTACGCAATAACCACAAGGACTTTAGATAGATCGTCGACAATACCGCTTGATGCAGAATCATTTTCTTATGCAATATAAGTTTGTTTCTCTGCAGATATGCTAAGAGTTCCAACGGTTCTTCTAACTGGTATGAAGCGAACATGCATAATGTAATCAGAGACCTGGATACACCGGGGCGCGACCGTCACTAATGAAAGCGTGAAAAAATTTTAAAAATCGTGCTTAACAATAGGCGGGTCATTATCAAAAAGTCAAGCAAAAATCTTGACTATGAAACGGCTTATAGTGAAATTTGAATCGGAACCGCGTTCTTTTTTCCAAACACAACAAAGTTACACTTTTCTCTTATTGCCAAAGTTTCAAAGGGCACTGAGAGAATGTCGTCTTTCCAAAAAAATAAGACAAAGTTGACTACAAACCGACATCTAAAGAAAAGAATAAACATTTTTCCAGCTGAAGGCTGCAGATTTCGATGTACAAAGAAAAAAAAATAAAGGCCATGGAAATGAGAAATAAATATTTGTTAAGAAACACAAAATTTGCCGTTCCGTGTATCCAGATTCGAGTATATATCTTGTATCTATCTTTTTTTATGGTCGTTGTGGCGGCAGGCTGTCGACTAGTAACTCTGAAAAATTTGGGTAAAACAAAAACTCGTGATGGGCCCTTGTAGATTGCTACATAGTCTTACATCGTTCGTACTCTCATGAGATCAGAGGATCGAATGTCGCCTTTGTATGGCCTTATTCCCGGAACGTGTCGTGAAGAAAGCTGATGCTTTTCTTCCGTCTTTATCTTTCCATTAGCATTAGCACTAGTACGTCACAAAGCGAACTTCTACTTCCGCAAATCTGAGAAACATATTTCTTAAAAATTCCCACATCTGTTTTACCTGCCTATTTATCTATCTATCTGCTATGGATCTATCTCCTTCTATGTTTTCCCTTCAAAGCATCGAGCACACCACACAAGCAGGCTAAACGCCGCCATTTCCTTTTTCTCCGAACGACGGCGACAAACGCTCTGACACCGTTCACGCAACAAAACGAGCTTAAAGTCCGCCATTCTAAAGATGACACATACTGTGACATTCTTCCCGGGGTCCTTTTCGTGTCTCCGTCTCCTCTTCTCTTCCGTTCGCCTTTACAGTGTCCTTAACGAAGGCGGAAACCTGATAGCGAAAATATTTCTTTGTTTATTATTTCCACTCCAAAAGTTAACGCTGTTGTTGCGACAATTGACTTTAGTCGCCCTAGACTTTTATAAAGTCACTAATGTAAGGTTAGATTGAAAATATTTTCAAATTTTGGTCACATCGGCATGGAGCACGGGCAACAACCACAAATAAATCGATCCAGGATTTTACTAACCTTTAAAGAAGAAGAAGAAGAAGAAGAAGAAGATAATTGCCTCTACTATATATGTTGATAACTTTTCTCGCCTCTTTCAAGGCAAACTAGGAGTCGACAAATGAAAGAAAAATTCAGTTCATGTTGAATGCAATTTCTTTTTTATTAGTGTTTTAATAAAAAAAAAAAAGAAGTCATCATAAAATGAAAAGAATACTATTTCTGGTGAAACGATTATTAATTCTTCATTCTCTCTGTTCATGCTCATATCGCAGAAGTTTGCCTTTCAACTTTTATGAACTTTTTCGGATTCCTTTTTTTGTCTCGATTATAATTTGATTAAATCACGTAAACATTTAAAAATGAATGAATGAAAATTATCCCTTCATAAGCGCGTTACCTTATCTCAAAAGAGTTTTTTTTTTGTTTTCTCGGCAAATAAAACAAAGACCGCAATTATTGATTGGCATCAACAATATTGTGATATAACCTCTGCAACATTCATCACTTGCTTGAAGATATAAATCAAATTTGCTACTTATGTGGTTGTGGAAAGGAATGATGCGGAATATTTATTAAAATTTGTTTACGACTATTTGCGGATAGTAAGTCAAGTATAATGTAATGAATACAAGGCAAATATATTACGTTTTTTGAATATTTGCAGCATTAAAATTTAGATTTTATGATGATTCTTTATAATGTGCTACAACCCTTGATTATGATATCATAAAAAAAAAAAAGCTCCATGCTTTACTTACTCTTTAAGGAAATTTTAAATAACTCATAAATCTTAAGAAATTCTAAAGACAAAAAACATGGGAAGTGTAAATGTTTAGCTGCGGAATGATATCATTGTCATGCTCAGGCTACTATAAAAGTAAGGTTATGTTTTATGTTATGTTATATATATATATATACATATATAATACAATGTTGACATAAATTTGCAATAAATTTATTCTTTGCACTCAAAATATGTTTGTTATCAAGTGCACAGTACAGCAAATGCGACTCTTACACTCCATGCGGCTTTTTGGCACTTTAAATGAGACCTCCGAAAGAATTTTAATTTTTGGACCTAAACAACAGGAAAAAGAGAAATTGGTCTTAAGCCCAATTTTTCACTTTGCGAAAGTTTGGGACCGGTGTGCAGCTCAGTTTCAACATTTGTCCATTTCTTATATAGAAGACTTTCCTATCAAATTTGAGTTAATATGTATGTTTATAGAAACCCCTTAAGCCCCCCCCCCCCCCCCTGTTTTTATTTGCAGGCTTAAAATTATACCGATTGGGATCATCGTGGCTCAAGATAAAGTTTATAAACAAGTTAGTCGCCACATCTAATAATCTGCATGAAAACAACCCGACTTCCTAAGAAGCGGAATTCTGAGAATGGAAAAACCAAAAATATTCATGATGCCGCCGTAAGGCAAAAATAGCTTTAGGCAGGTGGCGATTGTCGGAAAGATTACCAGTGACAAAACCGTGAAGACCAAAGTCCGAGCTCGTTTTGGCCCGCATTAGGTTAGGGTTAATAGGCCGCATTTCCAAGTAATTTAAGTACAGAGTAAATACCTTTAAAGTACGACCACGCCAATCATATGACTGGCAAGGTCGAAATCATCTGTTTCGAAGGAGATTAAAAGATCGATTGGCAATGGTAATCAAGAGAAGAGAAGCAAACGGCCTGATTTACGAAGTCGGATTTGCGTTGGGGTCTCTTTTCGTTTGGTCGTCGACAAGAGTAGATGTGTGCACGAACAAACATCTTGTGATGGAGTTGTAAAGCCTTCTTGACTTTAATTGTAAGTTATGATAATTAAGGATAGTCTCGATAAAGGATAAGGAAGTCAACGAAGCTAAGCGTTTCGTTTTCTTTGGTAATGTTGTGTAGTAAATTAAATTACGTTGCCACAACAAAGCAAGAAGAAGCAAGTAAATGTCTCAGCCCATAGGGCAGATTATATCGATGCACCTGGCGTGCAGCTTTAATCAGATGAGTTCCTTAGAACCATTGGCAATTAATGTACTTGAGATGGGCACCCCTCAGCCTTGCAAGGCAATCCTGCAGGAGTGCCTATTGCAAGCACTAGGTCCTGGAAAAGTTCCTGTATAGTCCAAACTTTCCGCTCTGAACAAAGTGGGGCCTATCAAGCACCTCTAATTATTTAATGCCCCGCAGTTGGAGATAACCACAGCCATCATGAGTACTTCCCGAAGGGTCGCACCCCAGTGGTCAGATCTCACAAATTGGTTAACCTACTGCGCTCAAAATGCGATTGGACATACCAGCTTCCACCGAAGTTTCCACATGGTATGTCATTATGCAAACGTCTCCCCCGAAGGATCTTGGAAAGCACCAAGCCGCAGTTCAACCAATGCTGTCACCTCTACCCATCTAAGCAAGGTACTCGAGACTTTGTGAGCGGGCAACCTGACCCCCGTGGATTCCTTAGTTCATAGCACGCCTTAGAACTATCAGTATGCGCGTGTCACCATTTCCGTTTCACCTGCGTTTCGGATTCCCTTTACTTCCAGGGACGCTACCCCTATTGCTCTATGCCCTGACTTTGTTGTACTAGGAGAAGTAATCAACTCAGCTCTGTCAGGCACGCCTCACACTAGACTATTGTCAGCTTTTCTACTATCTACTGGTTGTGTACTGCACCGCTTAAGTAGCTGACTGCATTGGTGAACAAGACGACCCGCAATACCCTCGAAAACTCTCCAAGGAAAAGAACCCTGTCGCGCGGGAAAGGTCCATAGAACATTAGGATAAGAATATATTTCTGTACGTGCGCTGTCCAGGAAAACAAGTTCCCTGTAAGAATCTCCGGACAGCTCCTAAGGATACTCCATCCGTAAGTCGATAGGATATACGTAATTTGAATAAAAATAGGTAAACTTGCCAACTTTTCAAGGCAACATAAACATATATATTATTATGTCCTTACAACACAAAAACTTCACAACGTAAATTTTAAAACCGCAACAACTTCATATGTATAAAATTTGAGATATAATAGAACTCCCGCCAAGAACAATTTTTTCACTTAAGTACAAATTGAATGCAAATTCACAGAGATAATATTATCTTGTAATTTTTTTTTTTTGTATTTTTCTCTTTCTTGTTTTAAACAGTTTCGAAAGCAGGCAAAAATAATTTAAAACAAGTTCGGGCATGGTCGACCATTAGGTACCGTACTCAGCTCTACAGTTATCTACATATCAACTTTTCAAAAACACGAGCTATACGGAAAGTGGTCGGATACGGGCCACTTTTTAATACCACTCGTACTCGGCCAAAACACATCAGGGTAGTAAATTTCATCAAAATATCCCAAAAATTTACGGCATATAGGTTGAACAGAAGAAAACAAGATGGATGGACGGACAGACAGGCTTAGAATCATTTTCTGGATCTATCGGTTTGATAAAACATGGCTCTACTTCAAGTCCTTCTGAGTTTGGCATCCATCGGTACAAACTTAAGATAACCGTGTAGTGGGGTACGGTATAAGAATGATTAAGAAGGTGACGCAAATAGTCCAATAGTCAAGATAGTCGCTGAGTTCACTTACAGGTATATTGATTGCATTAGCAAATTTATAAAGAGCAATTGACGTTTTAAATAGGCAAAAAAATGGTCACACCCCTGACAATAGCGCGGACGGTTTTGAAAGTGCCCTGATCTTTTGAAAGCACAAAACAAAGATTCGATGTTAATTTACAATATCGCATAGTCAGCTTTTCCCTCATAGCAGCAAAGCATGAAAATTCGATCGAAACTTAAATGTAACCTTCAAAACTCAGCCAATTCCAATCAATTAGTTTGTACTAAACGAAACCTATCAACTGTCCATGCAGCTGTCGACTGTCGAATAAGGTTAACAACAATTGACAGAAATTTAGCGGAAAACGGATCAATAGGTTAACGAATTAAAAATGTCGCGATGAATTTAGATAATGATAGCTTCCTTGTAAAAGGGTACACAAGTAGTATATTTGTGAAAGGCAAAGTCAGTCGACTCAGCGATAAGAAAGTCAAAAGGTGAGTTCCAAAAGAGTCAAAAGCGAGTCGAGAGAGTCGAGTCGAGAGATTCGAATTGCAATATTCGAATGGACAAGGCCCGAACGAGAATTAAAGCATTTAAAATTATAGGTTCCTGAAAATATTTTGTATATAGATCTCCTAATTTTATAAATAAAACCTGTACTATCCTAAAAATCACAGTTCAGTGGTGCGAACTTAATTTCAAAAGCAGTTGAATAAGTAACGTAAAATTCACGAAAGTTGGATTTACGTTAAAATATATTAGATCCCAATGACTTTTGTAGCGTAGAAAAAAGCGAGATGAGTCCTGACTAATAGTTTTATTATCCCCTACATCACTTGTGGCAAGTTTGTGCGAGTAGATCCACGTTTTCTGTGTATCAATAGATTCACTTTTAAATCGATCTAGTCTTGTCTGTCCGTTTGTCCATCTGTCCATCTTGTTTTCTTGTGTTAAGCCCAACAAGCCGCAAATTTTTGAGATATTTTAATGGAAAAATGACGTGCACTGGTCCAATGACAACTTTTTCGAACTCTCTCCATTCAAAATCTTTTCTTTAAAAGTCGTTATGTGAATAACTATACCAAGCTTCGTGCAAGAGCTTTCAATGTTTTCGCCAAATATGAGGCTAGTATCTGATATTTTTGCAAACGGTAGAATGTTGATCATGAACAGACGAAGGGACGGCCAGGCTTGCTTAGATCGATACAGAATTTAATACTGAGGTTATCTCGGCCTGAGTAGCCGAGTGGGCAAAGAGTCTCGACCAACAACTCAATGGTCGGAGATTTAAATCTCAAATGCGGTAGAGTTTTCAATAAAGCCGATGGCCTTAGATACTAGTGCTTTAAGACTTTAGTGGTAGAATTTATTTCTCTCAAAACTTGCCTTTCTTTCCTTCTGTTTTTTTTGTAAGTCACTCTTCGCCGAAAAAGTATTGCCTTGTTGACATCATACTTACCATGAATGAAACAGCAAACAACTAAGACAGTGCATGCTTCCAATGATAGATACATTTCCGCAGCATAATCCTTTTTGTAAACGTTTTTCACTTAATCTTAGCACATCACACTCATGGCTTCTCTTATTTTGTTTAAAATAAAACAAAGAAAGTTGTGTTGATGTAGGGACTTATCTTTGATAAGCATCACCTTAAATTAATGCCGAGCACTTATATTGTGTCTATGAAGTTTCTTTTGTTGTTTGTTCATGTCAGACTTGTGACGTCATCATATATTGATGGCATTGAAAATAAATAAGAAAATTATACATTCGCCATGAGACGAATTTCCGCTACCTCCACCAGCCTATGAAGTCTAATTCTAAGTTAGCTAAATAATTGAGGCCGCATTTGGTTTTAACTTTTAATTGCGCACAATTTTAGATCAATGTCTGTATAATCCAGTCTTTTATCTAATGTTCTTCAAAGCCAATCAGGTTCAGCTTCGTATTAACGGTTTCAGTTAGACCTTGAAAAAATTTATTTTAAATTAAAAAATTAGTGGGTATCTAAGTACTGTGAGTAGAAGACTGCTTTTCAGTTGCCAGTTGTTGTTGTCGAGGGTTTGCGCTCACTGTCTCATTAAAATTCTGGAAAGCCCTATGAAGCCCTATTCTAGCTTAATGTCTGCTAAATAGTATAAGTAACAATTTTTCACTCAACACGTTTGCTTTAGTCGCTCCTACATTTTCCCATTGAAGGTTTAGATAGTCTCACCAAATGCATATGGAGGGAAATCTTGAAGAGCATCGAAGAGAACCAAGTTTGAACTTTTAATTTCAATATTTGCTAATCTATAGTTATAGCCTCTCTCTTACGGCATGGCATGCATACTCGTATTAGTAGCTCTACATGACTCCTACGAATATTTATTTAAAACTTCATATCAATATCTGCCCGGTTTTGGTTATTGCAGTTTTTTTACTGTGGGTTTTCTATTGTGGGCTTGGTTGTTCTGTAGTCTCACACACGATCTTGTAAGTATGTGCACTCTAAATCTTAGATTAAGACAAATCATTTGCTACAATTTATTGTCTATAGTGGGATTCACTGTAGAGAGATCATGTCCGTTATGAGCCAAATTTCATTTTTCCATTTAACCCCTTGTATCAATGCAGAGGCAAAGAAAGACACGGGAAGGACAGACGGACATACAAATGAGTAAGCGGACATAATGTGATAAATTCCGAATATTAAGCTGGTTAGAAATGTATAAAATTTTTTATACCTGCGAGACCAAGCTCTGGGCTCCATCAAGGAAAAAACAAATTCAGTATGACATCCGTCTTGGTATAAAAAAATTAATTAAACAAAATAATTTATATAATATTTTTTTTTTTTAATTCAAAATTTATGCCACTCTTGCGTATTGCATAGCTCGATTTTGCGATCAAAAAATATCTAAAGTAATTGATTCATTATTATTATTATTTGTAATCCTCGATAAAAGAAGAAATTTTCTTCTTTTTTTTTATATATTATTGTTGTTATTGTTTGTGAATCTACTTTAATTAAACTTTTATAGGCGGTATTTTTTTTCTTTCCGACGTTTTAATTCACACAAACAAGTTCAAATATTACATACTAGTCACACACTACTTTGCGTAAGAAATTAATTTCTGTAATCCGTTACCGATTCCGTTAGTTGAGTAACGACCATATCCGTAAGCGAAATCTTTGAAACTAAACATATTCATTTAAAATTGTTATCATTTTAACTAATGTAATGTAACTCAACAATAAAGTAAACAGATAAGGCTGGACTGGACGGCTTTATCACACGAAGAGCAAAAGAATTTAATAAAAGTCAACAAAGCTCTTCGCTTACACATCTTCAATTTTATATTTTTTCTCTTTTGCGATAGGAAAAAAAGCTTTCAAAGTTTCTTTCCTTAATTTCTCTTAACTCTTTAAAGCTTTTGCGACCATCTATGACAAATTGGAACATTATAGTACGGCGAGACTGACTATTGAACGCCACAGACCATTTCGCCTAATGTAATTCTTTAGGAATCTAAGTCATAAGAAAACGAAACATTATACTTCTATGGAAGGGCTTATATTTCCATAGAAGAATTTGTAGAAGAAGAATTTCAAAAAACAGGGCGTGAACTCAATTAGGAGAATAAAAATAAAAGGTGTAAAAAAAAAATTCAAACTTAAGTAGTAAAAACAGAGCTCTATAAAGGCCGTAGTAGAACACTGTCAAACACTTAATACAGTAATAAATATATTAGCGAGAGGCTACGATTGGATGGAGGATATATATATATATATATAATTATCTTTGATATGATATAGAAAAACTAAAATGTTTTGTTCGGAGATCTCTCTTAACACATTGCTGACCGCTCGGGGAAATCTCCCCATTTTTTAAAATGTCAATGCACGACCGATCAGGGAAATCTCCCCCTTTGACAATTTATATTTGTTGTATGTAATTTGATGCCCGCTTCTCTTCGTTGATCCCTATAGTTTTTAAATAATAAAGAGAATTTAAAAGAGAATAACAGTAATAGTGATGGGGAAATTATCAAACCAGGAAATAGATGTCGTAGAATAATTTCAAACGATTCGGAAAGTGATGAGGACGAGTGGTCAGAAAATGATAAGGATATATGTTTAGAAGAATATCAACGAACTTCAGGTGTAAACATTATACCAAAAAGTAAAGAAAGTCCATTGGATGTAATGCAATTGTTTCTTGGAAATGATTTGTTCGAATTACTCACAACAGAAACACATTCAAGTTTCACACAAATATAAGGAATATAAAATTGCTAAATGGACTGACGTGACAATACAAGAAATGAAAAAATTTATGGGTTTACACATTTTGATGGGACAGGTTCGTAAAGGAACTTTGTATGATTGTTGGTCAAGTTCGCCATATATTGAAACTCCTATATTTTCCAAAACAATGAGTCGCCATCGATTTATTCAAATATGGAAAATGTGGCACTTTTGTAAGAATGATATGATGATTGATGAATCAAATAGGTTGCTTAAAATTAGAAATGTTATAAACTATATGGAAAACAAATTTCAAATTAATTATTTCTGTTAACACTCTTTTACTATTTTATTTCTTTCAATGTTTCTAAATAAGTAATTGTTGTCTACATATATTTGAGAACTTCACTAGTTATCACACGTAAAAAATGCCTGGTGGGTGGCATATATTGAGATGCAATTTGTGCGGTTGGCAATGTGTTAAGAAAGGTTTAAAAACCGCTTCGTTGACGGCAGTCGATGATCAGAAAACAGTTTATTTAAAAACTTCATCACCAACAAACTAGACGATGTGGTCTAGTTTAGCATAAATCAGGCGAATCAAATGAGCAAAGAAAAAATTAGGAAATCTTTTTTCAGAACAATTTTGAACAAATTCTTTTAGAAACTTGATATCTTATCACGCCAAATACCAAACGGGAGAAAGGAACAGAGGATAAATCGAAAGGAAATAATTAAACGGCAGAAAATAGGAATAGAACGAATTTGGCATAAAAAGATAACGTGGCAAACGCCACAGGTAATCGTCAGGAAAAGTCGCCTATTTATTTACCTACCAAAATTTACTCTGCCTAACTATCCTACTTACTCTAACTTTTTTCCTTTTCAGTGAGTGCAGAGACAGCTCACAGTCAACTAGTGAACGTATACTTGGGTCAAAACCGTCCCGGAACCACTTTCGTATTACCTCAAGATAGATCCTTATGGATGCTTGACCCTTATTACATCATCGACACAACCGTAATTGTAGTTCGTGCTACACCTTAAGCATGTAAGCGTATTACCGGAGTTCCTATAAGTAACTGTACCTACCTACACAGCCTACCTAGTAGGCTACCGACCTTCTCTGCCTACCTGTTCGACTTTATCTATTCTACCTAACCTACTTACCCTAGCTGATCTTACCTACCTGGCCTACCCCTTCTATGCGCCTACCGTTCTATTGTCTCACATATACTCACATTTATTACCCCGCCCTCCTTACGTACCTAGCTAGCGATTTATTGTCTCATGCATATAGTAGACGATATGCGTGGAATGGTTTAGCATTCTTTAAGACATATTAAAGGCCTGGAGCGGCCGAATTTTTTCGAATTTTTTCAAAAAGCGGTTTGTACATTACATTCCCTCAGCCACTATGTCCACGCACTGCGCGACAGCTAATAACAATGACTTTGTCGTTTAGCTTTTTGACGATGTGAGCTCTCTTTATTTCTCATATCTCTAGGCATTAAACGAGGACTTTCTTGTTCTTGTTAATCATAAAATGGAATGACTTACACTTACTTTAGTTTTTGATCTTTGCTTCCACGCTAATGTGATTTTTGTCTATTTCTTATGATTTCAGATGATGACCAAGAGAGAGATTAAGCGTTCAAAAAAAAAGGTTCTTGTAATTATTTAAATTTATCAGCTTCGGAACTACATTAAAGGTGAATTAATTACGCTTAAGGTAGAGATTAAGGTCAAGCGACAAAAACAAAATTCTGAAAAGGAAAAGCAAAGCTATTACATCTCAAATCAATTGGGGTGAGTTTATGTGACTGAAGGCAATGTGTGAGCGCACAGAAAGACTGAAAGTAAATTCAATTTTTATTAAGGAAAATGCTGTCAAACTCCTGCAGCTTGTCTATCCGTCTGTCTGTCTCATGTCTCGCCAAAATATCTTAAAAATTACGGCTTGTAAGTTGAATACAAGAAACTCCGACGGATGGACGGACAAATAATAACGGATTCGAAATCGTTTTTTGAATCTGAATCAATCCGCATGATAAAAGGTCAGTCTATCCCAGATCCTTCTGGGTACTACATACATCCGCACGAAATAAATAGAGCCTTGTTCCACATGTGGTGTAGGGCAGATTATTTACAAGTCGGTCTCGCTCGACTCTATAATATTAGTTTACCTATCGACTGAATTTTCTACAACAATTTGTAACTTATTTTCCCCTACTTTATCCGGTATACTTTACATTTTTATTAACGGAAAAAATAGATTTCTTAATAAGAGCTAAGGATCTGTGAGGTTGCTTTATCTATTATAGAGCAACAGTTAGTTGAACTTGCACTAGTTACGCAAGCTAATCGTGAGTATTAGTTCTACAATTAATATATGATTCTACTAAAAATAATCACACGGGGTGTAAGCACAGCTGGCGACTCCCTCCCCTGGTAGTATGTTACCACTGCCAGCAGAGAACTTTAAAAAGTTTCGATCATTTTTGTGTGCAAAGTTGGAGCAAGAAACTTGTAAAACTAAAACTTAAATTTGCCTGCAAAAAACTGTGCATTTATTTATTTATTTATTTATTTTTTTTTTCTTTGCATGCATAAATTTTTCCTAAACTTGTGTGCTTTACATCATTATCTTGACTAATCTGATTATATCGTTTTGGTTACTTTCGCCAGAATATCAAAACAACAACAACGACAGCGAAAGTTAGAATGAAATTTTTTACCGTAAAAATAAAGAAAATAAAAATGCACATAAACTATATTTTCACCGCTTTTATGCAAGACATGTTGTTATTGTTGAAGGCCCCTTAACCACAATGCAAGTTTAGCTGCATTGTGTCGGTGTATGTAAAAATAATCCTGCTTAAATCTCCTTATAATGAAGATTGCAAAGGAGACAATGTGTTACGCAAGTTTTTATTAATTTTCTTTTCTTTTTTTTTTTTTCGTTTTTGTTTTTGTACCTCTACTACTTTTAATTAATGCAGATATTCTGGCTGATTATAAAGCAAAATTTTTAAATTCTCAGCAAGAGTTTTTATTAATCATAGCGAGAGGAAAGTGCAAAATAGGTATCAAATCCGTATGAATTGAAATTTGCCACCAATTTTTAAGAACACATCGCGTACATTTTCTAACCAAGAAAAGCAATCATAGGTGGATTGGCTGCTGTTCAATGGAAAATCTTCTTATTGAGTATTATAAGCGGACTTTTTAAGTGCTCCACAAAGAGCTTTAAGCAGCAAAGCATCTTCCTTTGTTATAATAAATTGCGTGTTGCGTCTGTATGTAAGTCCATAACGAAAATCGAGTAAATTTCAAATGCAAAATAACTCCAAACATTTGCAAATACCTCGACTGAAGATTGTGGCTATGTACGATTCGTTGATTGGGACTCTTGAACATATTCTATGCACGGATAAATTCGTAGCTTAAATCGCTCAGGTTTAGAAAGCGAAATGTTTCAAAACAATTGCAAACATTTTGAGTGAATATTGAGATTATATTCAATCGAGATTTTTGTGCATATTCTATGCATGGATAAGTTGCAACGTAAGTCGCTCAGGTTTAGAAAGCAAAATCTTTCAAAATATTTTCAAATGTTTCGACTGAACAGTGAGATTATATTCGAGTTATTGGTTGAGATTTTTCTGCATATTCTATTCAAGCACATGCCGGTAGCGTAAATGGCTCGGCCTTAGAAAGCAAAATATCTCAAAACAGTTGCAAATATCTCGACTGAATATTGAGTTTATATACGATTCCTTGATTAGGACTCTTGTGCATATTCTTCGCATGCGTGCCGTAAGTCGCTCAAGGTCTGACTTATCACTCTCGATATTGAGCTCTCGTACATTACGCAACTTAAACAACTAAGAAAATTATATTCGGTCGTGACCCATCACCGTTATGCTGAAAAAGACAAAAAATGTAAAAGAACTAAATTTTCACACTCTATGTTATGAGGTGGGCGCAGCCGATTTTTGTCTATCTTCAAAATAAAAGTTTTTGCCGCATAGGTGTGCGGACGTTGTAGACGTGCCCTTGGAAATATTTAAGTCACATTCGATGAGAGATATTTAACGCAAATCCTGCACAGTTGCGCAGACGGTGATATCGTCAGACGGACAGACGGCATGTTTGCATGCATTCCAAGCATTCGAAATCTTCGTTTGCGCCAACGAGAGAATGTTTATCATAAATACTATACAGTTATGCAGACAGACAGATGGACAGACGAATAAGCGGACATGTTTAAATTTGAAACTGGCCAAGAATTTATATATTTTACGGGATTTTTGAAACTAGTTTTTGCGCCTTTTAAAAGTATTGAAAAAATTTAAAATTTGATACACTTTAATGCTGAGTAGGCGTGGTCAATTTCTTCCATTTTTATACACAAATGCTACAGCATCGCCCATAGGACATGCGTCCAATTTATTGTACATTTATCTGCTATAGTTTATGAGTGATGAGCAAAAAATCAACTTTTTATTCCTTTTGAAAACCAGATTACGTACTGCAGTGGGCGTGTCCTTCGACCGCTTTAGCCCATTTTCAATACCAACCTGCAAGCAAGAACTTGCAATGTTTCTCGTAAATTTGAAGTCGATAGCTTCAGTTTCGCGGGCAAGAGGATATTTATAACAGGCAGTACACAGACGGACAGACACGCAGACGGGTGGACGGACATGCATAAATCGATTTAGAATTTGATGCTGATCAAGAATACATATACTTTGGCGCGTTTGTGATGCTTCTTTCTGGGTGTTGCAAACTTTTTGACAAAATTTATATACCCTTCATATTTCGGTGATGGGTATAGAAAGATAGGATCGATCTTTGGGCTAATGTTTCTCGATTGCTTTCGTATCGAGTTAGTCTTCTTGTTCGTTGCATTTACATCGAAATATTTGTGATATCATTAGCGTATGGCTTACAAAACAAGACAAAGAAGAGAAAGAAAACTAAATTTTAGGCGCTTGCATGTATTTTGATCAACGGCATTTATGGGTGAAAATGATGAAGTAATGCAAAGTATTAATGTGCACAACGATTAAATTCGATGAATTTGAGCTTTCCCTATATAAAATAACCGTTTTCCATTTAGTATTATTGAGCTACTCAGTGTATACGCACGGTAATCATGCAACGCTCAACATCGCCTCCTCGACATTCATTACTTTTGTTGGTTGATTTGAAGAAATCTGCTGCCTTATGACAATCAAACACTTTTATGGTGATGCTGCTCCATCATATCCCAATTGTCGGTTTTGGTTTCAGCTATTTAAAAGCGGTGATTTTGATGTCAATGGTAAAGAACGACCTGGAGGACCAAAAAGTTCAAAGACAATGAATTACAAGACGTATTGGACGAAAAGCCAGCTCAAACTCTCAAAAAACTTTCGAACACCTCACCGATTAATAATTTACCTGCTTCTAGACGTTTCGATTGCCTTGGGAAAGATCCAAAAGAGGGTAGAATGACTACCGTACGAATTAACTGAAAATGTCATTTCGAACTGTTTCCAAACATCGTGGTTTCATTGCTTGCCCGTCAAAAAAATAAGAGTTTTCTGTGGCGCATTGCGACTGACGCAGAAAATTGGATCTACTACGACAATCCCAAATGCCAAAAGTCAAGGGTTAGTCCAGGACCGAAGCGGAATATTCATAGCCATAAAGTTTTGCTGTGCGTGTGATGGGATCAGTGGGATCAGCAGCAGCTTAGTGTACAACGAGCTACTAAACCTGACTGAAACCGCTACTACAGACGTCTAGCAATGTCAATTGAACAATTCGTACGATATATAATATTATTTCAAAAAAGACCAGCAATAGCATCTAACAGATGCAAACTCATCCTCTTGCATGGCAATGCTCGCCTACATCTTGCAAGAGTTGTCAAGGTTACACTGTTGCAACCCGAATGGGAAGTTCTGCCGCACGCAGCGTACTCACGAGGCATAGCGCGTCCTTGAGATCGATCCAGTATAGCCTGGCTGGCACGCTGTTTCGAACTGTTGAAGAAGTGCGAAAATGAGCCGATGATTGAATTGTTGGCAAACCAATATCGTTCTTTCGAGATTGCATCGCCATGTTGCCAGAAAGATGTAAAAAAGTTGTAGAAAATAATGGGAAATATTTTGATCAAAATATGTTGTAGCTATTTTTCTCAATAAATCCCCTTTTTCAAGTGAAAAAATAAAAAAAAATGATCATGCATGCAAATCCGCCTAAGTAGCCGAGTCGCAAATTTTTGAGATATTTTAATGGAAAACCGACGTGCACTGGTCCAATGACAACTTTTTCGAGCTCTCTCCATTCAAAATCTTATGTTTAAAACTAGTTATGTGAATAACTGCACCAAGCTTCGTGCAAGAGTTTTCAATGTTTTCGCCAAATATGAGGCTAGTATCTAAAATTTTTGCAAACGGTAGAATGTTGATCATGAACAGACGAAGGGACGGCCAGGCGTGCTTAGATCGACACAGAATTTAATACTGATTAAAAATATATACTTTATGAGGTCATCTCGGCCTGAGTAGCCGAGTAAGAGGCAAGAGTCTCGACTAGCAACTCAATGGTCGTGGGTTCAAATCTCAAGTGCGGTAGAGTTTTTAATAAAGGCGGAAGCCTTAGATGCTAGTGCTTTAAGAGTTTAGTCTTAGAATTTATTCTTTGGCTAATTTTACAACAATAATGCGTGCAAGCCCATAATAGTATTTGAGATAAGTGTGCACGGAAGTACATCTACGGAAAACATTATTGCATTTTCGCTATCGGATTGTATATAATAACATATATATAGTACGTATATATATGTTTTTATTTGCTTGCATTTAAGTGAAAGCACGCACCCATACACATACACAGCTTGCATTCATAAGCATATACATCTCATACCCATATAATAATAACCTTATAAATTAGATCCAAACAGAAACTGCGAAGTATTCATTGAACGCGATTATATCCTTCAGTTTGCTTTGTTTTCCTCTGAGTTAGAGGTAAATTTAAGTAACTCGATGTACACCTTTGTCCTTTATATGTCGACACATACATTTGTTATTGTGCTGGAATATCTATATCATCGAAATAACACTCTGAAGTGATTGTAAGGCGAATTAATATCATAGAGGATAAGTTTTAATTAGGTTAGGCATCATTTTCAACCTTTTGTTCCACATTTCCACTCACATCGGATATATTTGAAATATGCGAAGTGACGTAAAACTCTCATCTCCACATGACATACTTCGTAACTCAATTTGACTAAAAGCCAGCGATAAATATCATGTAAACTACGTAACACTATTTTGTTTTCTTTTTGCACCCTACACTGCCTTTGCTATAGGATGCATATTAAGAAAGCCTTGAGACAGACTCACCTTTTATTATAGCTAAGCTTGTCTGTCCAGTTGTCCGCCTATCCGTTTGTCCAGACGTGATGTTTGCCCATGAATTTTTGTGTTCAATCTACAGGCCGATATTTTGAAAATGATTCAGACCGGGCCATTTTTTCGACCACTCCCCATATAAGTCGGCCATAGTAATAGTTTTTTAAAAATTGGACCACGTAGATCTACTTTTTGCGTACGTAAGGGTCTGTAAGGGTTCCAATGAAAAATAATGCTTTATAATGAAAGCTCGTCCTTACTAAATCAACCAAAGGGTATTTGGATCACATAGATCTATTTTCCAGACCGCACCATTTGTAGGGGCTCTGATGACAGAAAACCCTTGTATAGCAACAGAGCCTAATTTGTGCCTTGTTATGAAGTTTGACAAGTAAGTTAAGTGTTCTAAGTTTAGACCACGTTGACGTTTGAAAATCCTCAAATACGAGGGCTTTCATGAAAATTATGCACTTACATGGTTTATGATGGTACGCATGGTAAGTGATGTAATATCTAATGTAATGGTCGGCTTTGCCCGACTATGGCATCGTTACTTGATTAATTTTCATATCATTGCCCGTGAATTTCTCAATGCATGTCCCACAACGTATGGGGGAGAAAGGTGTGTAGAGAAACGGGTGGGAAAGGTTTCTTACTTGATGACAACATTGTTCCAATGCAAGACTAGAAATATTTCTTTCGCCCTCTCACTCACTCGCATGCCAACTTCGTAGATTAGCAACGGCCGTCACTATTAACTTGTGGATTATGGATGATGTCCTGTTATAGAGAGAAATCATTATGCACACAAACTATGACAAAATGCGGTTACGGATGCCTTTGCGGAAGGTATTGTTTTAGATCAAAAGAAACTGTCTAAGCGCTATGTACAAATAAACTATTGTCTGTTGAAGTCAAATCCGCTGCATTGGCTTCTTGGCAGCGTTGCGATACACAATTCACTTAACACTTATTACTACTAAGCACTTATTAGTATTAATATAACGTGCGTACGTACGTCTGAGGACAATTTTAATTCTAATATATTTTCAACAATAATTTTAATTCGAGTTCGGGCGAGCCCTTCTTGCCTACTCTCCCTCAAACCAATATATTTTATTAAATTTGGGCGTGTCAGTTGATAGATATAAGCGATGTTTATGCCGATCTTTTAGTTCATTTTCGCGTAGAATGAGAAATAGCTCATATATATATGTATATATATATATATATATATTTGTAACTAAACTAAACAAACTGTTTTGGCCCAAGAACGAATGCTACTGAAAATAATTTAGATCTCATCACATTTTCGACCACTTCTCACGACAACTGGAACTAAGACGTTATATGAATAACTGTAGAGTGTTGTAGGGTATTTTTTGTGGGATCCACGGCCCACAATAGTCTTTATAATAGGACTTCGTATCTGCGATCCGATTTAAATTCAATAGAGTTCATGCCTTGGACAAATTTGCATTAATATAACTTGAAAATTACGACCTGCAGTTCGAACATAAAAATACACCGAAAGACATCAGGCAGACATACGGGTAGACAAGCTTCAATTATTTCGCAGTGTTTTTCATTAAAACAAGTGTTTGCGCTCACACATTGCGTTCATTCACATAAACTTACCAGACGTGATTTGAGTTGTAAAACTTTTTCTTTTCATATCCATCGCCAGTTAACATCACTCGATCAAAGTTATAATTTTTTTTGTTGATATTGTTAGTAATTCAATATTTATACGATATCTGACCGAGTAATGCGATGCAAGCTATGTGTTTAGCTACGTAAGCACACACACAACCAAGTCGTACTTCAATATTTGAGCGCTTGATGCACGACACACATACATTCATTTTGTTCAGCACTTTCATCCTTCCATGCGAGACATTGTAAAATTTTGAAATTTATTGATTTTTTATTTATTTTTAAAGAAAGTGAATTAAAAAATCAATTAACAGAAGAATTTTATATATATGTATATGCACATATTGTGAGCACCATATTGTCACACACTTCGATTCTCATCGATCGCATGAGTATATATGTATACATATATATGTGTATATATATATATATATGTGTATATATATATATATATGTGTATATATATATATATATATTATATGCCAAATTTCATTAAAATATCTTAAAAATTGCGGCCTGTTGGTTGAACGCAAGAAAACAAGACGGACGGACGATGAAACAGCTACGTCTGTAAATTCTCATTGTCTGTGTGAATATGGAACTATGAACTGTATTATTGGTAGGGCCACACTTGAGTGCCACTTGAAGAGCATAGAAGGCTGTGGAGACGAACGCACGAGTCATTGCTGAGCTTCCTAATTCGGGAGATATGTGGGGACTCTAAATTTTTGTGCCACGGCCACTTCACAGTCAGTTACATCTAAGAGAAATACAAGGGCTTTATCTTATAGGACTAAACCGTTTAATGAAACCTACTTCACAGACGGTTCTAAAGAGTAATACACGTGCTTTACCCTATAGGACTAAACCGTTTAATGAAACCTACTTCACAGACGGTT
>KK502852.1:166868-194618 GCA_000688735.1 Glossina austeni | reverse complement strand
TAGCTCTTCTTGGTTTTTTCATTTATTTATTTCAAATATTATTACACACTATGTGTGTGTGTGTGTGTGTGTGTGTATCTGTTTAGCTATTGTTGTAGTGTGTTTTGTAAGCCAAGTAAAGATCTAAGCGTACAACTCAGTCTCAGTAAAGTATTTGTTTTGAAACATTCATTGACTAAGTCCAACCTTATCGTTTCTATCGTTTGAGTCACCAAAATAATTTCCAATTTTATTATGTTTTTCTAAAATATTTATTTCATTTAATCATAAAATGAATATAATTTATAATAATAATAATAATAATAATAATAATATGAAAATATTTTAAAGATCGATTTGATTAAATGTGAATTTTTTGTGAAGTTTTAGAAAAGAAAAGAAAATTTTGAAGAAATATTTACTGAGAAAAGATGCCTGGACAAGAAATTTTGTAAGAATCTCTCTCAATCTTACCTTTTGCGAGCGCTTCATTCAATATCGAAAGGTGTGGCTGCCACTGACCATTTTGGCAACAATTTCTAATAGAAAAGTTTTTCTTTTACCCTTTTTTTTTTCAAAAAAATTGCATAAAAATTTTGTTTTTTTTATTCATTTATTTATTTATTTTTTTTTTGTTTTTTGAAAATTCATTTATTAAAAAAGCAATAAATCTAATGAAACAATATAAATAAATCTATAAACGCGAAATTAAAAAACAAAGTACAAGAACAACTGTGACGTTTGTTTGTTTTTTCTGTATAAATTTGCAAGAAAAGAAAAAAAAAAAGGAAAATCAAAAGACGCTGACGTTGTGCTTTGCTAAACACATTCTTAGTTATTTGTGGCCCAAAACATTTGCTGCATATACTACATATGTGTACAAGTACATGCTTGCATTTATGTATGTTTTCATGCAAAGCCTACAATCGCATAGAATTGCATAAAAACTAAGAATAAAAGCGATAATAACGTACGACGACACTGTGTGTTAACACACAGTGGCCATGGTGGTGAAATAATACCAAACGATACCCTGTGTAACACAAACAACAACGCAATCGTTAAAAGGCCAGTAGTGAAGAGTCAACAGTGTCCCTAGTTGGCAGAGTGCGCGCCATCAAACATAAAGCAAACGATCGGATTCGGTCCGTTGTCTTTACCGTCACATACACATAATACACCAGGTGCTTAAAGTGAAAAGTAAAGCAAACGCAAGTGAAGTTTATTAAAGTAACACATTCTCACGGAGAGAAGAAAATAAAAATAATACAGAGTTGCACTTCGTCTTTTAAGACGACTACTACCTATTCAAAGAGAAAAAGAGAAAAAGTAGCGCATTAAGAAAAAAAACCAAAAAAAAAACACACCAGTTATATAATAATAATTATAATTAAAAAATAATTAATTGCCCGCCATTTTAAAATTATTTAAATAAAACTTACTTATAATCTTAACTCACAGTATGGATGTACGAAAGGCCGAACCCTTTAATTTAAAACTATATTTATATAATTCGGAAAAAGGCACAGTGCTGGGTCGCGATCGGGTCTCATGGGGTAAGTTCACACTCTCCCGCGTTCAAAATAAAACTTAAGAGTATGTTTGACAAACTCAAACTCCAACGAAGGTCCAAAGATAAGACCAAAGTGATGGTGAAACGTAAAATTAACTTCTGATGAATTTCAGACCTATTGAATAGGGAACCAATTATTTAAAGTGATTTAGAGAAAGACAAAGTGTATCCATACTCCTCAAACCCCGTATAGAAGGAATCCTCGTTATGGCCACTCATAATCTCAAAAAAAAAGGAAAAGTTTTTTACGCGATCCCTATTTATTTAATTCTGGACGTGCAGATGAAATTCTAGCCTAAAAACACAAGTGGGCTGTGATCGAATGTTTTGTATTCACCACCATTATGTTAAAGAAAAGGATGCAATCTACAATATTTGGTGGGCGTGGCTTTTCCCCATTTTCGTAAAAAGCTCACAGAAATTTTTATTATATGCACATGCGAGTAGAGAGCAGAAAGGCTCTCAGTTTATGTTACACTGTAGACGTACCCTTTGATTAAATCGGAGATTCCATTTTGAAGCTGATCTATTCGCTTTTGCGATTAGGAGAATGTTGTCCACAGAATTGGGAGGGGAAATGGAGGAATAGAAGACAGAAAGACGGACATGCCTACATAGATCCGCAATTTTATATCGATCAAGAATATATATCCTGTGTAATGTCGTTGAAAATCCCTTTTAGATGTGGCAGACAAATGACAAAATCATCACCCTTCGGTAGTTAACGTAGGTACGACGTCGTACCCCCTTATAGAACATATGTGTTCAAAGTTTCAAGCGAATTTATTAAAATTCGAAAGCATTCTGCTAATTGGTGAGGGTGGTTAAGTGCTTACAATAGATTATTACATGGCCTTGTGGGTGCGTGTAGATGGAACTGTGGTGTGGTCCGTTCGCATATTCACAATTTATTCCCTAACTTAACTGAAGGTAGAGATATACCTTCTAATGTTGACAACCCGTTACCTCTCATCTTTGTTAAATTGCATGCCGATATCTTTCCTAGGAAATGAGTTAAGCTGGCTTCATTTCGTCTAAAAAAGTGAATTTTGGAATTCGAATCCAAGGCTTCAGTCGAGTCAAGGCAAATTCTCTTGAGCCGTTTTTCAAGTTTCGAGATTAGTCAGAAGTCGGACGTCAAAGGCTTTGGGAGCTTCCAATAAAAAATTCTGAGTTTTCTGTTCATAATGCAAGCGAGTAGCTACATGCTAAGGACACCTAAAGTTTAAAAAAAATTTCCTGTTTGGCTCGGCGGAAAGAGTCCATAGTTTGTGGTATCGGAATAATCAGTGCAAATTTAAAACAACGGTCGCTAGTCCCCGAGAATAAATGAAAACAAAATTATTATTTTTTTGCAAAAATTCGATTTTCTTTATCGACATGGTCTTCTTTAAGGCTGACACAACCAATCCGAGGGAACTTTAATATTGAGATATCCTTATTATAGGATGATTTTTATCAAAATCCTCGAAATTCATTTCATTTCCGTTTCCACAATTATCTCATCATTTAATCCAAATCTTTTTCTCTTAAGCATCCTTTTTGGGATTCACAGACAAGCAATAACCGTTGGAAGGTGGAAGGCAATCTAAATTTTAGAAGTATGCAAGTGTCGCCCAGTTACTTGACCAAACTTGCCTCTTTAAGAATCACTGCATTTCTTTCAGCAACTCTTTGCGTTCTATCATCCTTTCTTTGTTTTCTTCTTTTTGAGTAGAAATGCATGAGGCAATGAAGCATGAGAATAGAAGAAAAAGAACAGCACTACAAAGACAACACTATACATATATATATATATCGGTTAATAAGCCACAGGACTAAGTAAAAAAAATCATTTTTGTAAAATTCGATTAAATTCATCGACATAATCAAGACTCAGATAATCCCAAACAGTTTGATGCTTTTTCCATAGAGCAGTTTATCAAGGCTTCAGTTTCTTCCATGACTTTATCATTGTTGGAATATAGTTTCGCTAGCATAGTGAATAAGGCAAGGGGAGAAGCAATTCGAACTTCACTTCATGCAACTTTGTCTTTGTGTCTTTGCATCGACTTATGACCCGATATTTTTTTTCCAATGTGAATAAATGCGGGATTCATTCGAGAAACATCTTTCTTATGCCATATTTTCGTGCAATATACTGAATCTGATATCTTTAGGGGTTCAGCTATCACTTGCAACTTCGCTTTCCGATTATCGAAAATAATCCTGTTTTGAATGTTCACTGCTTTCAGTATGATCGCGGAACAACCTTTGCTTTCGGCAGACTTACCGCAACACTTTTCAGAGTAATGCTGACTTTTTGTTCCATCAGAAGACAATAGTTGATCAGCACTTGGAAATCGGATTTCTTTTTATTATTTTGCTAAAAAAGAAGCAGCAGCATTAAATTTATTATTGTTCGCAAGAAAGATGATTAAAATTACATGAAATATTGACAAGCGTTGTTTAAGCGTTGCTGGCACTTTCTAAAAAGGGTATAGACTTTTTGCTGGAAACGATATATATGTGTCAGTTCCGAGAGTTATTGATCGAAGTATTAGTCTTTTGGTACACACTAAACCATATCACAGATTATCTCTCTGCTCTGCTTCTCGACCTTCGAAAGATTGTTTAAGCTTTGTTCGCGCAATAAAATCAATATATTTTTCCTGATCCGTGAGAGAAGCTTTATATGTAAGAAGCTTTATATGTAAGAAGCTTTATATATAAGAAGCTTTATATATATATATATATATATATATATATGTATCTACTGGGACATTAAGTTAGAATCCCTTGGTTCACAAGGAAATGATGAACTGACCTGCTCAAGCTCAAGTCAAGAAAATTTCTGTCATCCTTTACTTTATAAATTATTCACTTACGTCTCACCTGAAGGTAGTCAATTAAATGTTAAGCTCATTAATAGCTTTGACTTTGACTTAATCCAAAGATCTTTTCATTGAAACATAAATTAAGTGAATTTAACCCATTCGCTGGCAGAGTCTCCTGGGAACAAAATCCATCATAGCCCAAGATTTTTTAAATTGATATAAACATCTGATGCTGGGCCTTGGTGAGGAAAGGATGTGTTACATATATGTGACGGTTGAGTTAAACAAACTTTGACCTTTTTATGGTTTTTTCACACGGCTTACTACATAAATTTCTTTATATATATTTTCTTTGGTCGTCTTAGCAAAAGTCCAACAACTTTATCATAATTTTCTAATTATTTTCATTTTGCTATACTTTTCATTAATGTGCACATACGGATACACATACATATATAAATATTTATAAATATTTTGAGATGTGGATATTTTTTAAAAAGACATAAATTGCTTTCCGTTTAAATTTTTGTGCTCTGTCGCGTTGAACTTTTTTTTTTTTGCTTCTATAACTATGATCGGAGAATGAGAGCTCATTGGATGTTTCATTCTATTTGTAACATGAGGAAAATCGAAACACACATGCATGTCACTGTATACAAATTGAATGATAAATGCAGGGACCCTGGCGGAGTAAATTGGACTTAAAAAAGAAAACGTTTTTCTCAAGCAGTTATGTTTACCCTAATTAGGTTTTAATAAAAGAGAGTGAGAGAGAGAGAGAGAGAGGTTTAAATTCAGCTTTGCTTTAACTTAGGTAACAAGATACAAAGACTTTGGGCGAGAACGTATTTTGGAGTAAACGGTATAATTTATTCGAAAATATCCAAAGTAGTATTGCGACAAGAACCGTTAGGTTTAGATTAAGCTTTGCTTTAACTTAGGCAGCAAGGTACAAAGACTTTGGACGAAAAGGACAGCAAACGGTATCATTTATTCGAAAATATCCACACTAGTGTCTATTACAAATAGACTCGAAATTCCGTCCGTAAGTCATTCAAAATACTGATGGCTGCTATTTTTTGGATATAAATGGCATTGAGCACATTGCTGTGTTCAAGGCGCAATTAATTGCTCGATGCAATTTTAGAAGAAGGAAGCTATTATTAATTTTAATTTTCCATTATACCTACGAACTTATACTTTAAGCACTCAGTTTAATCTAAATCTTATGGAAGCTTGATTTTTTCAAAAGCTTGAGTGAGTTTCTTATATACTGCTTTTGCCTTTCATAGGTAAAAGCTTTTGATTATCTTTAGTGTTCTCATAAATCGTAGGTAAGTAAGACTAAGGTAGAGCAGTATAAAAATTCTGCGAATCCATTCTAAATATTAGTTTTGCTTTTCTAGTAACTCATACGTCGTCTTACTTAACTTGAGGATTGGTGTGATAAGAGATTGTGCAGTAACTTAAAGTTCATTAGATCCCAAGACTTGCGCATCCGAAATTATCCGCAATAATAATATTGAAGGCTCTCACTTCATTTGTCTTTCCTGCTTTCTTTCTTTCTTTTTGTTTTTAATATTTGTCATTCTCAAATGATCTTGCGGTTACATTTATATATGCATTTATGCGCTATGTGTAGAGAATTGTCGAGCATTCACGGTAATATTTAAAAAAAAATATATTAACAAAATGCAATGCGACAGATAGACTGGCTTACGCAAACATAGAAAGATGCATTTTTAAAAGCATTTTCTTTTTCTCGATCGCATACCCGACATACATAAATTTATATATGCATGTATATATATATATATATATATATATATATATATATATGTATACAGGAATATATATGTGAGAGAAGACAGCCTTGGTCTATGATCATAATACTTACAAAAATATATATGCATATAGTTATGCATAATTTGTATATATACATATATATAAATATATATATATATATACTTATATATATATACATATATATATATACATATATACATATATATATATACTCATATACTCTTATGTACGTATAATGAATAATTTACCATAAATTGGGGCATTTTGTTGATATACAAGCATACAACCGATATGCAGTTGCATATATATATATATATATATATATATATACACTTCTATGCATGAAATTGTTTTATTTTAATATTTATAAATAATAAGTTACTGCCTGTTTAAGGTTTGCCTATAATATATTTTAATCTTATTTATTTATTATTATTTCTTCCTGAATTTTATCTATTATTAAGCGCCTTTCCCAAAATATACCAAAATCCATGCAATAGATTTTCATCCAAACAATATGCACATAAAGGCTAATTGAGGCAATTATTTTAAGTGTAGAAGAGAAAAACAGAACTAAATAAAGACAACAAATTGCAAAATTTGTAATAACAATAACAGTAACAATAATAATAAATAATAACTAATAGATTTGATTTGAGAAAATTCTTAAATTCTTAAGTAAATTATATATATATCTACTGTTGAATTTCTATTTTTCATTTCTTTCTCAGCCTTCTTCAAGTTTATTTATTTACTTTTTGTTTAGATTAATTTCGAATACACACACATGTTTGTCACACAGTCCTTTTGTTGAATTTCTTTTTTTATTTATTTAATTACTGTGATATGAAAAATACCAGACACATACATGTATACATATATATATATATATATATGTAACATTTGCAATGAATTAGAATGAATTTAAAATAAAGTGTACGCGTGATGAAATTTGAAGCAAATAAGAAATTTGCTTCCGCTTGAAAGTGAACTTAGCGGTTAATGTATTTTTTTTGATACTCTAACCACTCTAGCCACTATAGCCCATGTAGCATCTTTGGTTGCAAGGTAAAGTGAAAATTCATTCATCAATTCAATCATATACCGAATATATCTCGTGCTGGACAACATTTTAAAACTATTTTCAAATGTATGTTTTCAACGGCTTTTTAGGTAATTGCGGAAAAGCTATATTTACATATTTTTTGATCATCTCTAGCGAACACTTTGACCAATTGATTTGAACTTGAGACAAAGATTGCATTCACAATTGGAAGGTCAAAGTTAGGAGTTTTTTTTTTTGCTTATTTTGACAAGTAAATAGAATCCTCCTAGTATGCTCTGTGGTTGATATGAAAGCACTTAAAATACTCCTAACACTCAGAACGATGCTTCAGAGACGTCATAAGGCTTTAACGATGCTTTAACAAGCTTCAAAGTCTAAACCGGTTAAAAAATGTGCGTTTGTCCGTCTGTCCGTCTGTCCGTCTGTATAATATCTGCGCTAAACATTCGCCTAGCGCCACAGATGAAGTTATCGACTTTAGGTTTGGTTTAACATTGGAAGCTCCTGCACTTAGGTCCCATATTATGAGAAAAGCTGGTCGCGCCCCTCCCGATATTGTAGAACGCTGAGAATTTTACAAGAATTTTATTCCGGACCAAGTTCCAATATCTTGGTTATTTGTAATCATTGTTTCGACTAAATGGCAGAAATTTAAGGCAATAAACTGTAAATGTATTTATAAGCATCACAATTTATTTCTCTTGAATTCCATAAGGAATAGAAAAACTCTTCCGAGTCCTTTCCGTCCTCGAATCATCTCCTTAGAAAAATGTAATTTTTTGTGTTGCCTTGTCTTTTATAATCCCATCATCTTTTTCTATGAATTAACGGCGTTTAAAATTCATGAGTCATGAGAAAGACTCTGAGAAATATATTTACGCATTTTTAACTGATGTCTCGTAGAAATACATCTTAAAGCAAAAAAAAAAAATAATTTAAATCGCTCAATCTCTCTCTAATATTTAGCTAAACTCAATTCTCTCTTACCGGCATCTCTTACCGCTCAAAGTAAACGTCACTAGTTAAAATGGCTAAATGAGATCAAACTTAAATGCTATCGCAAGCGCAACAAGTATGAGTTGACCTCTTTGTTAATATCTCAAAAAGATAATATTTTTCGTAAATGAGTTTAAATATTTATAAACAAATTTCTCAGAAAGCTGCTTACGTTTAGTTAAACTCCAAATTTGCTGTTCTAATTTCAACCAAAATCTCCCCCAAAATTCAAAGAAGTTAAACGATTTAAAACATTGTAAATATTTCTATTATTTTTAACTCAATTTGCAATGGAATTCTAATTATTAATGCATAGGCACTTTTCACAGCCTCAACACCGGGTGGCATAACGATATATTGAGTTTGTGCGGATGTATACAACACCCAGAAGGAGTTGAGATACACCCACCCATTATTATATCGATCGATTCAAAAAGAAATTCAAAGCCTGGTTGTCCGTCTGTCCGTCTTATATTCTTGTGTTCATTTCAATTTCGAAATTTTTGATATACTTTGATGAGATATGATACCCTCGTGTTTCGATGCAAGGAAGTACACTATTGAAAATGAATCGAATCGGACAACTTTGCTTCCCGAATAATGCCTTAGTTTAAGACCTTGGATGAATACTTGTATCGAATTGAAGTGATATAAAGTATTTAAAGAAATACCGTGGCCCACTATTATATCTTTACTTATTTTATATTTCAATAACCACGGAGAGAATGCCCCCTTTACCTGTAGGAAGTATGATGATCAAAAAGTATTATAGCTAGAGAAGAAAAGAAAAAAAGGAATTAGTATTTGGGGATGTTTAACCTGAAAATTGGAGTATATGGAATAGTCGGAAAGAAAACTGCAATTAGATCCCTTCACAAAGGAACTTTGTGGGCGGAAATGCTAACCAAAAGGAGTAGTACTCCTAAAGGATTTGATTGATGGAAGAAAATCTTTTTTTGCTGGGGAATTCTTGCCTTAGATGAAACTGTACATCGGAACAGCACATTCCTGTGCATAAAAACATTACGTCATTGTGCTTTGAGGCACCGAGATTGTTGCGCACACACTCTTTAACCATAAGCGCCCTTCGCTATATGCGCAACTCTCGTGAGAAATTGCCTCCTTCATATTCGAATTGCGGATATCGTTTACAGTGAAATATTCGTGCACCGCTTTAAAAACACTAGAATCTTGACCGCTTGTTTCGACACAACGAACACATGTTCTTGCCAACGCACGTTATTTCCTTACCAAAAAAATATAATTACGAAAAAGCCATATATGAAAGGTTCGAAGTGTATGTGGTTGTTACTTTCTGCAATTATGCGTATGTGCAGTATGTTTGCTAAAAACACATTTCCAAATTTCGTATATTTACGGTCTTTGGCTTTATTTTTAAGCATCCGCCGTCGCTTATATGCTAGATACGCGAAATGTTGGAAATTTACTATTACAGAAAATGAATTTGATAAGCAAACAACTGAGGCCCTTTAGCCATATCTGTACGTCTCTATTGAAATCACGATTACTACTAAGAGACTTAGTCTAGATATCTGTATACCCTCCGCCACTCATGGTACAGGGTATATTAAATTGTATGTACCATTTAGAAGGGCTTATGATAGAATCACCTTTTATGATACCGAACGATTGACAATCATCTTCTGGTTCGCTCTAAGCTGTCCGTTTGATGATTTGGATCGCACCTTATTTTAATAAGTCGCGATATGAGAATATGGAGTAATTTGTAGAACTTCCCGAGAAAAAATGTTTAATAATAGTATTTAGGCATTCTAAATCGGTCTGAATCTTTTCATATCGCTATAATGAATCTTTATGCGCTAACAAGATTTAACGTTCAATACTTCTTGATCAAAATTCGGTCATAATACTAATTTCACATAACTATTTCGCTACTACTATCGCTAATACTAATTTCGCATACAAATCAACCTAACCGATTTTGGACCACGTAGGTAAATTTTTTGCATCCTAACCTACTTAAAATTCTAAAGAAAAATAAGGCTTTATATGTCGAAAATGTCTAGTAAATCAACCATATATTCTAGACCGCACCATACCAGTGTAGGATGCGTGCTTTCATGAAAGCATGGCATTCTATGACGACTTAGAGGCTTAATTTGTGGCTTGTGATGACGGAAGCAATTGAAAAATAAGAATATCTTTGACAAGCAACTCAAGTTTGCTAAATTTAGACCACGTTGACGTATGAGTATTATCCAGTATGAGGGCTTGCATGAAGATTTTGCATTCCCATAAAAATAATGTATAACTTTTTGGTGTATTATTAATTAAACGAAATCGTGTAGCATATCTAATGGTCGACCTTGCCTGACTATAATGTTCTTACTCGTGGCCATGACCAAGAAAAGCATTTTCTTTTACTTATATAAGAATGCTTCAAATTTTCCTTATATCACGAGTTGAAATTCTCGTCCTAGGAAAGCTAGAAAAGCGACTAGACCTTACTCTTATGATAAATGATAGGAAGTAAATGTGATTTTTAGTTTGGTAATCGCACAAACTCTTCTGCCATGACATGAGTTTAAATTTGCCTAACTTTAATGTCGTATACTATTTTAACGGATCTTCACATTTGTATAAAAAAATTAGGTCAATTAAAGTAGGATAAAATATTATATCATGTTTGCACATATCGCATCACTCAATAAGTCCGCGGTCTGAGACATATAAGGCAACACTATTGATAAGCTCCATAAAATTTCTGGATAGTACCCTCAACCCTCAAACGGTACGAGTCAAAAGTTCATCACATTTCCTTTATAAGCTGAGAAGTTACAGTTAATTTAATGATCCTATAGTGATGCCATGTCAGACTGGAGACTTATTGAGTTAAGTAATATATATCGTAACTTAAACAACCGATTGAAAATACATACATACTAATGTGTTTCCGATACAACTTTATAAATTAATGAGAGCATAATTATCGATAAAATAATGATAAGTTTTTCGAGTTATAGTAGATTATGTTTAGTTGAAATTGTGATTGTAATTAAATTAACCAGTAATTGTGAACTTGTGTGAATAAATCAGACGTTATACAATTAATTAATTTAATTTATTAATTTTGTCACATACGCACGCATACATGCAAGCAATTCGAAAGACATTACAATTTATAAGACCATGCATAAATAAACGTTCAGATCGAGGCAATAAAAAGTCAATTAAACGATGCCCTTGAGGGGTTAGCGCGTAAGTGTTTCCACATAGAATTCATGCATATGTTATAAAGAATCATTTAATTAAATGCGACCGACATAAAAGAAAATGAGAGGAAAAGAATATTTCAAGTCAGTCACTCAATCAGCGATAAAGTAAATAAATATATAATAAATAAGTAGTTCACAGAGTTAAAAGCTCAATGAAAGAGTTTTCCATTTTATAATCTTTTGTTTTTTTTTTTTCATATATTTTTAGCAAAAATTGGTGTATTCTATACAGCATTTTATGGTGTTTTAGCGGCGCTGGTCGCCATTTGCATGTGGGCTTTTCTACAAACATTGGATCCACGTATACCAAAATGGACTTTAGATGGCTCATTAATAGGCACAAATCCTGGTTAGTCAGCTCATTAACCATCATTTTACAATTTCATCTAAAATGTATTCTCGTACAGGTCTTGGTTTTCGTCCGCTACCACCGACAGACAATGTTGAAAGTACATTGATTTGGTATAAAGGAACCCATCACGATAATTACAAACAATGGACAGATGCGCTGGATGAGTTCCTCGCAGGTATATTTAAGATAACATTTCATTCGATAATAATAATAATAATAATAATGCGATAACATTTTGTATTTGATTAAACAAAGTTTACAAAGTACCTGGTTTAACGCCTGGACGTGGTCAAAATATTTATAATTGCGATTATAATCAACCACCACCGAAGGGTCAAGTATGTGATGTGGACATTAAAGCCTGGTCACCGTGCACTAAGGAAAATAATTACAGTTATCATAAGAGTTCGCCTTGTGTTTTCCTTAAATTAAATAAAATTTATGATTGGATACCGGAATATTATAATGATTCCTCAAATTTGCCAAAAGAAATGCCAGTAAATCTAAAAACGTATATAGGAGAGATGGAAAAAACTCAAATGCACAAGGTAAAGATCGGTATTAATGAATGAAAATTGTTTTTTATGATAAAATAAATTTTCATTCTCAGATGAATACCATTTGGGTATCGTGTGAAGGTGAAAATCCAGCCGATCAAGAGAATGTCGGACCAGTTGATTATTTACCAATTAGAGGATTTCCTGGCTATTTTTATCCCTATCAAAATTCTGAGGGATATCTTAGCCCTCTGGTAGCCGTACATTTTCAAAGACCTAAACGTAAGTAAATAAATTTCATTTAACTGAAACAACAGTAACAACAACAAGAAATCGAATAAAATGTAATAAATAACTTTCTCATATACTTTTTGATAGGTGGTATTATCATTAACATTGAATGTAAAGCTTGGGCCCGTAATATCATACACGATCGCAAAGAACGAGTCGGTTCAGTACACTTTGAACTTTTAATCGATTAATGCGAAAATTATCACCATTCTGCTGCTTTATAAATTTCTCGAAAAAACAAAGTGTTTTTTTTTTTTTAAATTAATTTAATTAATTTAAAAATCAGTTTTAAGCTATAAACCTTTCAAAACTTACAATTTCAAATTTTTATCATATAAAGACAAATTTCAAAACTCAACGGTTTTTGTTTTTAGAAAATTCAATCATCAAAATAATAATAATAATGTTTGTTATGTGGATAGATGTGATTGTCATGCATTGGTTTTTTTTTTTTTTATTTTTATTTATTTTTTTGTTTTTTTTTTTTTTTTATTTTTATTTATTTTTTTGTTTCTCGTCTTTTTTGTAATAACAAAATATTTGGAAGTTTCAACTGCCATTACACACATACACACACCAAATACTGTATTTAGAGAAATATATCAATGAATGAGTTGTAATGAAAATCATCTTCAAATGATGTTTACGCGGATCCGGAATCGAATATTACGCCTTAGGTATTACATATACAAAGCCACAGATACACAAATATACACACACACGTATATTTTATATAATAGTATAAAATTTTATTTAGTTTAATCATTTTTGCGTGTTGAAAGCGAATTTTGTTTTTGTAGCAATTTTATGTACAATTATTGTAGTTTTTATAAACTTCTCCTTTATGCGAAGAAAATTTGAATTAATTTAACAAAACAAGAAAAACAAAAATTATTTTCAATTTAATTTTCCTGTTAATTAAGGAAAACATTAAGTTACAAAACAGAAATTTGCCATCACACGGTCTAGTAATCCGATTAAGTTTTAAATTAAAAATTATAACTAAAATAATTGTGTAAAAATGTTTAATAAAAAGGAAAAAGAGAAAATAAATATTAATTGAAACGATCGATCTAGTATACGGGAATAATATCAATTTATCTTCATTGATATCAAATAAAAATATAAAATAATAAATTAAATATTATAATAATAACAAGTAAGAAATTTATATTCGGTTATGACCGAATTTTTCACACTCATCGCTGTTATTCCAAGAAAAGGCTTAAAATAAGGGAAACTTTAAATTTTCATATTCTAGAATGTCGGGTAGGCGTGGTTGATTTTTGCATTAATCCTGCTTAGCAGACAGGCGGGCAGATGGGCAGATGGACTGACAAATATGTCTAGAACGGTTCACATTTGATATTGATCAGTACTGTGTGTGGCTTTATAGAGTATCTGAAGCTTCCTTCTGGATGTTGCAAACGTTTCGAGAAGATTAGTATAACTCTTATCTTTCGTTAACGGTTATACTAATAAGAGTAACGATAATAATAAAATTGTAATAATAATAATCGTGAAGTAATAAGCAATAAAAAAAAAATTCATTAATGAATATGGCTAAAGTATTACAAGTTAAACACGGGCAACCGGCATACGATGAATCAAAACCACATTGACAATGGAGTTTCAAAGCAGTTGTTGATGATTATTTATTCCCGTAAACAGAAGAATTCCTAATTACTATACAAGGTCAAGTAATATGCAGAAAAACAATAATAAAAAATCCTATGGTGCGAAATGGTCGACGTAGATATGAATACCAAACAAAAGAATCTGTAAAACGTATCACATCAAGATGCATGCACACCACAAACAGAGCAGACAAACCCACTCATGATTTTATAGGAAAAAGTAATTCATGTAGCTCTCCGGCTAAAGAAAAATTCAACGTCAAAATAGACACTTCACGTTACAAGTGTAAGGCGGATAACACAATAAATAAAATCTTCACAATGCAATGCTAGGGTCGAAGCATCCTAACTGAAGAATCGATAATCTGTAAAAGATCAGACAGAGTGATGATTGAATATGGGCACCTTATTGATGTATCTATAGTGAATTATGAAGACATAAATGAAAAGTAGGCCGAAGAAATAAATAAATACAAGCAGTAATGGAAAATGGAAATGAAAGAGTATTTAACATAATACCAACAATAATATCGCCTAGAGGCATTACACGAAAAGAAGGACTAAAGAGGAAAATTTAGAAAAAAAAAGCCATAGGCCGTAATACTACAGACTTTTAAAATTGTAAAACGATTCATGAATGACCCTGAATTAAGAAAAATGTTAGCATTATATATAGTATTTTTCGGACTATAAGACGCACTTCCAATTTGTAAGATGATTTTTAGAAAAATGTTACTTTCGGATCAATATTTTTTTTATTTTTAACATATTTTTTTTATTTTTAACATAACTTGTACAATTCATTTTCATTCTAGCTACTATCACTCGTCTCGTTAATGTCACCTTTCATCTGCGTTATTGTTGTCACTCTTTTCAAACTTTAAACTTAGAGACGATTTATGGGAAAAATATTTTAATGTAACCACATATGGTGCGATATGGCGCACCCAAAATTTGAGCTCATTTTTGTATGTAAAATGGTGCGTCTTATAGTCCAAAAAGTACGTTATATAGACATAAGTATATGTCAATATATATATCAATCAAAAAAAAAAAAAAATAATATATATATTAACATAAATAATAACGAATAATAATTAAAATTATAATCATAGCAATAATGATAATAATAATTATAATTACAAAAAGGATGATCATAATAATAAAAATGATATTATGATAATTATGAATATAAAGATAACAAAAAAAAAAAAGATCATATAATGCATAAATTAGGGTGAATATAAGTCACAATTGGTACAAATATTTGAATTATGTATCTTCGATATAACTTATGCGTGAAAGAGAGGGTGAGAGCGAATTGCTTCGGTGTATATCGTACATCGTTTAATGTTTTCAAAAAGATTTTCATATGAATTTGACTCAAGTTCGTGATTTTCATTTCCTCTGGGTATTGCGACAACATGCGAATCGCTTCAACGGGTTTTTTCGGATTACTTGGGCAATACTTATTAGTAAAAATATGAAATCAAGCTGAGTTCATTAAGTTTGATTTCATTATCACGGCAGATAGACCGACGAATCTGATATTTCAATCATTTCAATCTTTTATCCCTGATCAGGATCAATAAAACTTTTAAAAATATTTCTATACACAACTTTGCAACTAACGAAAATATTTGGTAATTGTATCATAATCCTTAAGGCATAGACATAACGGATAAGTATTTCCAATATTTGAGTAAAAAATATATAAAAGCCATGAGTTTTCGCTTAACTATCGATTGATCGACGATCAATTGAAAATATTTCCACTTAAGATTATGGTATTTGGATGCCCACCACCAACTTTGAATCGACCATGCCTCCAAGTCGGAAATTAATGCGAAATGTGGAATTTGGTTTAATGTTTATTCTAATTCCACTCTTCCTCGATTTTTCGCACTACTTTTTCGTTGTCCATGCCCAAGCCGCTAGCAGTGACATGGACAGACATGGAGCTTTTTATCAAAGCTCTCCTGTTTAGCTTCTTTAGCTCTTCGGTCAATTTTCATTTATCATTTTCAAAGAAAGATATTCTAACGTTGTTCCCTGTCGTTTGCATAACCAACTAAAACCGTGATCCGTGTAGGTACTTAAAATCTTTGAGTATTTCTTTCATTGACTTATCCCGAGCACTAACTTCTACGATTCAGATTTGATGAACTTATTTCATTTTGATTTTCCATTTGCAAATATTCTACCGCCTTACATGCACAATGACAGAAATTTTCACATAAATTCTTTTTTTTTCTTGTGTTTGTTTCCTTAAGATTTTGTATTTTTACCTTCAAAAATTCAGTACAAACACATGCTACAGTCATCTATACTTTCGAAACGACTATAATTTTATGTGAGAATGAAATTAAAAATTTTCTTTTCAACAATACTTTCTGCTTAAAAATTTAAAATAACCAAAAAATAAAACCATAATTTTTTTATATATAAATTGTATAAAGCGTAAAATTTATCGTGTAATAACGGCTATAAATGCGGAATTTTTCAATTCATGCCGTGTTCAATATATAGTCGATCCGTTATAAACGTTTTGTATTACAAGACTATATGCTGATAGCCCTGATAAGGTCTACATCAAGTTTCTTATCTCGAAGTTGTAAATTATCGTTGTTGTTGTTTCTTGATTTTTATTTTTAATTAAACGAATACGAAAACGTCATTAGTGACAGTTTCAAGGCTAATTAATTTTTATACGGAAATATAATCAAAAATTAAAAATGTTTGGAATTAATTTTTTTTTTTTTTTTTTTTTTTTGATTTCAAATTAACGATGAAAGGTATTAATGGAAAAATTTTCTTATTGGCCCATAAATATTTGTTTACTTTTCATTTCATCATTTTTTTTTCCGGTTCTCTACTATGTTTAAGCATGCGAAACGTCAATACTTTGTGTAATAGAAGATAGAGGACTGTTTTGTGCAAAGAAATTGTTAAGGTGGGGGGGGGAATGTTTTGTTTTTTGGCAATATTTTTAAGATGGATGGAAGGAAAGGCACTAGAGTGATACTATTCGCGAAGGCTATTAAGCACATATAATATTTAAATATAAAACAGAAAGTTGTTTGAAAATAGCACATCATTCAATAAGTCTTTAGTCTGACATGTACATGGCAACACTGTAGACAGACGCCACGACTAAAACGCCCAAGAAAGTAATGTCGCGAAAACCAGCTGCAACTTGTGAACTAATACCGCGAGATATTGACACGTGTCGTGTGAAGATTGCTACTCTCCAGAAATTATATGGGTCTATACTGATTACTATACACGCGTCAGAGAGGGAGGACTTATTGCGTGATGCATTCTTAAAATATTACGACGTATTAAACTGAATCTTGTAGGGTATCTTTAATTTCAGGGACTCGGGCGTTTTCTGGTACAAATTTAAATCTTAAAAAAAAAAAATAAATCATTTAATCTGATAGCCTTTATGAAGAATTCCTTCATAAATACTTTAGTTTAGTTTAGTTTTAAGTTGAATTTCCTAAATTTATATATATATATATGTTCCGGATAATCATGGGACTCTATTATTCGGTCTAAAAGCAGACAAAATAAATTCTTATGAACTTGCCACTTGGATCATAGGATAACTTGGGGAAAAAGTGCCGAGAAACTTTTTACATTTTTTTTATTATATTTTTCTTCTATCCAAAATGAATTTTATTCAATTACATAACTTATTTAATTATTTATTTATTGATATGTAGGATTTAACTACAAGAGCTATCGACCGAGCATAAATTAATCTTTATGTGTGTAGTTCATAGCTATAATTAATGTAAACAAAAACTAAGAAGTCGAAGAAATCAATCAATAAATTAAACATAGATAAATAAAAGCTAAAAGAGAACAAGAAGAGAAAACGATGAAAAAAAAAACAAAAGCTTACGTACGTCAATCTGCAACAATAAAACTTTATAAACATGGAATGAAAGCATACCACTGAAACGGCACAAAGAAGCAAAGTTTGCCGACCACTTATTTGGAAAAATGAGTTCGTGGTAGACGATCTTTGATTATATACTTCTTCCCTTCAAAAATCGATACTGGATGCAAATATTGCACAGAGCGTAAAAAGGATTAACTAACTCATGATCGAGTCTGTATTGTCTAAGTTTATTTAACTAAACTTAAAGCGTTAGGCGCCAGAGTATATTTATGTTCATTTCGTTTAATAAAACCGGTGTATCAACTCTACTATTTAACAGATCACACATAGAATTTATACCTAAAACAAATGCTTTTCGAGCGAGAGTAAAATCAATTAATAATTCAAGCCAATGCTCATGAAGTGGCGCAAAAAGCGCATCGGATCCTTATCAACACTACGTACAAACAGTAAAAACTGCTTCTGAACAAACCCTATTGAGTAAATGTGTCACCTATAAATTAGGGACGAAACTATAGACTAGGTGTGCGTAACTTATAAATAATCTTTTTGTTACATAGGAGTCGTTGAAATCCTTCAAGCATTCCTTGCTTCATTCGTTTAATAAAGATTACCTAACTTTTCGCTTGGTAAACTATAAGATGTATATGTAGGCTGAAGCGAAGCTTGCTACCAATGATCAGGCTAGATCAGAAAATGAAGAGACTACTTCCAATTTAAGGTAAAAGGCTGGGAAGAGAGATCTTGTAGAGAAAATTAATTTTTTGCATTTACGCAAGCTTAAGCACTTGAAGATTACTTTACATCATAAGATTACGCGATTTATATTAGCCTGTAGATGCCGTAGATCTTCTAGGGAATTAAATTTTGACATCATTTTTCCGGCATGCTGCATGACGATAGAGAAATCATTAAGATATAAAGCAAACAAAATGGCTGTGGTGAAAATCATAGAAGGTCAATAAATTTAAATTTATTTTCTGATAGAACTCACTAAAATCAGTATACAATTATCAGAGAAAGACTCAGGATGGTTGTAGTCAAATGGCTTTTGATGAAAACGTGTTGGGCTGGACGTATTTCATATACGTTTCTACCACTTATTCGTCGAGAGTGAGACTGCTTAATTTAGCGACGCCCTTCGCCATTGTCTATTAAATGCCTATTTTCAGCTTTGCAAAGAAAGAGAATTTACTTGATGTTTTATGAAGAGGCAAAAACGCCCGTATGCAAAGATAAATTGAAGATCTTAGTAACTACAGCCACCTGAACCTCTTGAGCACAACATTTTAAAATAGAGCATGGACTCAAGTCATATAATGGATGCCATATCAACGTACAACTTCTGTAGTTTATCGGCGTAACATTTGGACAAGTGGCTTTCATAGTCCTCGACTGAAACCAACTGTATGCCATCAAAGGAGTTTGGAAACTTACAACTTATCCTACCTCTTTAAATCCTAACCATTACTCATCATAACTCCGTATGACTTCGACGGATTTTTGTGCTGGTTCACCTTTCTTTGAGCATAAAGTGAAAAATCTCTCAATACTTTTTCTGATAGAGCAATATTAAGTATGTACGGATGCACGAGAGGTTTCTTTTGTTTTTTTTTTTTTTTTTTTTTTTTTGCAAATTAAACAAATGAGTTTACGATGCGAATAGACAATTGGCTACGTACGCTTAAAGGAATCACGTTTTCAAAAACTGTTTATGTACGCTTCAAGCTCCGACAGACAGGTAAATAGAATTGATATGTTTGTAAGTACTTAAGCAAATTATTTCACACAATTTTTTTTTTTGGGTGAATTTCAAATGCAGTAAAACGGCATGCAGTTATGATAATTTTTAAAAATTTATTTGATAAATAAGATCGCAATTATAATCGGCTTAGACTGAATCCTTTGATACCCATCAATCGATGCTTCTTTATACTTTCAAATGTCATGTTCTGCAAGCATAACAGGCTCAACAGCTTTAACTCAGTAAATACAAATTTCATCTAACATAACATAGTCGAAGGATTCATATAATAATAGATAAAATAAATGATCGCGCTAATAAATCAAACGAGACAACTTCAGATTCTTTTATTTCCTACAGGCCCTAGTTTCTCGCTCTATTCTGTGGCACTCAGAAATACGCATGAAAGACCTCCTATACTCTATACGTACGATCTCACATGAATATTGATTTAAAATCACTTAAGAACATTCCCCAAGGCCAGGTAAAAACTTAGTACGACCAACTGACACGCCCACATTTACCAAAATTTTAAGATACCAGTTTGAGATAGTAAGCATTAAAGTTCCGCGATAACGGTTAACATTGTTGTTATTACTGCCAATGTAGCTAATCTGTGAACTTGACCTGAAGAGGTAAAACGGCCGTATCTTCATTGCCTAACATCGCGAGAGATTATTTAGCAGGCGTAAGGTTGGTTCTTAACTCTAGATCAGCTTATGGGACAACGTCGTTATGTTTATGTACCACACTGTTACACAGTTTAGATATACATTATGTTTGTGTCATTTGTCAAATGGGCTGACTTTTGCTTTAGATCTCACGTTGTTAAATGCGACCAGTTTCTTAATATGTCTCTAAAGTTTTTTTCAATTTTTTTGCTGGCGCGTTTTTAACTGGACGAAAGAGCAGATACCAGTAGTCGTAGTTGAAAATTCTATAAAGAGCCGATGCATATAAAAGGACGCAACTAGCATATCTTAGTATTTCGACCGGTGCACAGAAGAATGAATAGGAAATCAAGGTTGTAACTTGGAGAGGAAGCGATACATTCACATATACATGTACAGATCTACACACCAATTTGCCGAACGATCTCATATGATATGATATTATAGTAGACATAGTTCTTAGGGAGTTACTGCGTGCTATTATGAATTTAATATACCTTCTGTGATGAACATAAACGAAATGTATGTGCGAAGAGAATATCTGCGCGTGTGCACGCACACGCATATACATAAGACCTATAAACACACATCTTTAAAAAAAAAAAAAAAAACATTTAAACAAATCATCCTGAGCGTATAAAACTTTTTAATATATTTAATGGATTTTTTATTAATACCTGAACGTAATAATAAAGAAAATAAAAAAAAATATAAATAAATAAAAAGAAACAACGACTAAGTATTAAAGTCAATAACATTTATTTTACACAAATTATTTCTTTCAGGCACTAGTTGACGGATCGTCAAATATATATAAAAAAAAAAATAATGCAAACACTATTTACATTGAAAACGTTACTAAGCGTTTGTTATTTCAATTATTATAATATCAGACAGTTTTTAATTATTTATTATTATTATTATTATTATTATTGTATTCATACCTAAGAAAGTATAAAAATTGAAAATTTGCTTAACAGCTGTTTACATTTGTTATCAACAATATTTTGTTTTTATTCTCATCGCATCTGTTAGTGATTCAATGCGATCTTTTAACAACCTAAGAGCATTAAAGTTTTGTGTGTAGTCTTGTCGATGAGCGCTCTCTAGATTATGAAAAGTAAAACAGCTGCTTTTCAAGAGTTTATCTTAAAGATCCTTAAAGCATTTACTCTTTGCCATAAAGACTCGAAACTGGTTTCTGCTGGACTTAACGAGATTCTATCCAGTTTCTTTTCGATTTTGTTAATAACTTTTTTTTTTTTGAACAATAAATCACATTATGTTTTTTGTGAATTTCATTTTATTTTGTTCAGAGGACGCTTCTTAACTCATTTGTTTGTTAAGTGATTTAACATTTTTTTTTTTTTTTCTTTTGGCTATAAAATATCTTGCCCGCGTGTTTCTGGCATTTGTGTAATATTTAAAAAAAACAAAAAAAGAAAAGAAAAAAAAACTGGCTAAACTGGATTTTTTAATTTATTCTAAATTGTTGTTGTTGTTTTTTTTTTCTTTTTTTTTGAACATTATATGACAAGGCCGCGCACAATTGTTTATGAAAATATTTAGGCTTAATAAGAACACCTTTGCCCAAGAAAAGAAAAATATTTCTCATAATATGATGTTTAATAGCATTAAAGTAGATTTTAAAAAAATAAGAATTTACTTGGCTGTAAACGAATTTTTTACTCCCTCCACCTGTACTACACCTTCCTACAAAAAATTTCGCATTTTCACTATCCCAAGTAAATGAATGTATTAAATACTACAAAAGTCTTTTTATAATTGCATCATGCCATTAAGTGAATAAGACTCAGTTCCGCAGGGAATTCTTTAAAAGTGCTTCTAAATATTTAAATCGTTATCGACTTTTCTTTGCGAGTTATAAATTTTTTACTCACCGTTTTAGCTCTTGTGAGTGCTTCCAAGACTAGGTTACGCCCCAAATGGGAAAGTTTGGCCAAAGTTTCAATTTTCTAAATCCCTTGCTACAGCTTCGAAGTTTGCAACAGAATAGGAAAAAGACCAGGTAACTCTATTTCTTCTATTTCACCCAATAACGTCTACATACGCTACCGAAAATTCATGTTTCTCTTAGTAACAACTGCATTTATGGGTTAGGAACCAAAAAATATATTTCTTAAGATGTAAATTTTATATTAAATAACACTTTCGGATTTCTCCTCACTTCGTAACTTTATAATCCCATTTTTAATTTCTTGAGAAATTTCTTTACGTTATTGATACTTTGTGGCATTTTAAGGAGAAGAAGTAAAGAAACCCATTTTAATTGATAAATTATTCTTTAAATGTACAAAAACAAGTACCATGAACTAAAGATCCTTTTTTCGAACCTTCCAGTGATATGTTTTCGCCGTATGTAGATTTTTTTATGTTTTTTATGTAGTTAAAGTATATTTTTTGCTTATAAGTTTATGTTAAGTTAAAAAAAAATTTGGAATGTTATTTAAATTAGTAAGTTTTTGTATCTTAAGAAATATACTTTTTGACCCTCAACCCACTGATGCAGTTTTTAATGGTAGAAACCCCACTTTTCGTTATTCTATGTACACTTTATTGCACTACTTTATATGGCTTATATATACATAGGAAGAGAATAAAAATATTATCAATTAATATCAATTTGGAGAGTTCAGCTGTGCATTACCAGTTGCATCAACCAACCAACCATCAAACCAACTCATCCCTAGAGAAGCCTACTGCAGTTAGTATGGGAAAACGTCAATAACATTCAATTGGAACTTATTTCCTTTCTCGCTGCATTTATCACACTTCACTCTTCCGGATCATGACTAGTTTCGACCAATGAGTGTTCTGTTCAACGCGAGGGTGTCCATCCTTATGCCCAAAAAATGGGTCCTGTTGTAGGTAGTGACAAGAAACTGTTGTGCTTTCCTATGCAATTCATGTCCGCCTTGAAGATGGGAAAAGTAGGGGCAGGCTTTGCGGGCACGGGTGGACATTTCGTTTCACTAAAAATACCGTCAAATGTCCTTGATGGGCTCGAAAATGGCTGTATAAATTTTTTACCTGCGTAAGATTATTGGTCAGTTTACAAAAACCAATTCTCTAGGATGCGGAGCTATTCTTATGAGAAGATTTGCAATCACTAAAATCTCTCTTAAGAAAATCTAGAAAAAAAAGTTCACATCAAATTCATAGACCTGCAAGAAATAGGTCTCTTTGTACGTAGTAGTAAGAAACATGTGTGCCTTGTCACGCAACTCATATTCGTCTTAAAAATGAGAAAAGTAGGGGCTTGCTTCGTGGGAGGACAGCATTTTGAATACTTAACATGTCCATGCATAAAATGGTTTAATTTTTCTCAAAACAAGCTGGGAGTATGCTTGACGGACTCTGAAAATGGAACAAATTTTTTACCTGCATAAGATTATTGGTCAATTCGCCCGTCACTTTTGCTTTCCATTGGCTGCCCGTTGTAGCAAATCTCCAACTACTACATAATCTAAATATCTTTGGTTGAATTTTGTGGGATCGTTCGAAAAAAAAAGTACAAATCGTTGATAAACGTATTTCTAGGAGATCGGCTAAAGTCTTAAGAGAGGACAAGATATTCCACTACGTTTTTCGCAAACTTATAACAATAATTAGCTTAAGTATTTACCGGAAGTATTTAAAATGCGTACCTAGAGAGCGGAGTTTGAAGCACAGTGTACAACACTAAATAAATGATAATGAAGCCCAAAAGGCGATTCGAACATTTTAATATTTCTCTTTTTGCTTTAAGAAACTAATGAACAGAACTGTACTTAGCATTTCGTATTAGATATAATAAAACTAAGATATAACAAAACCAAGGGTATAAATTATTGTAACAAATTACAGGCTAGACTGCACAGAATTTACTACATATAGACGAATGTCTTAAGCTCGTTTGTAATCTGTTTCGATCTTAGAGTCTATAATTGAATAAAGTCAACATTAACGCAGCCGTTATGCCGTCATCTTCGTCTTTATCATCAGCATAATTACTATCGTGAGTAATGGTGGTTCGTAGACTATAAAAGCAAGTAAAACTATTGAGACTTTGACTTCATTCAATTAATAGTAATTGTAATGATCATAATGATGGCAACGAGAATGATAACTTTGGTAGTAATGATAGTCCGCCACTTGTTTGTCAGTCATAATCTCAATTGCGTATATATTACACGCATATATATATATTTTGTGTCGTGTAAAAAAAAAGAAAGAAAAAATGAAACCAAAGTAATGAGTCAAGTGAATGCAATACAAAAGAGACACTAACTACTATGTATTTGTATGTTTAACAGGCTTGTAATCTCTCATCTAAAGAAAGAAAAAAAAAAGAAGAACGGAAGAAATATTGAACAAGAATTACAACCTTAAACACCCGGAATTAACTTGATGAGGAATTGTAGCATAAAAGGGTTTTCTAAATTTATAAAAAATGAACGCTATCTGACAACTCGTTAAACAGCATAATTTTTCTGTTCGAATCGGAAGCGTTCATTTGGGTAAATTAATGATTTTGCCTAAGCGAAAAAAAAACAAAACAAAACAAAATCGCTGATGGTCAAAGCTGATCGTGTAAAGCCTGTGACTGTCAGAATGCAAAACAATTAAATTTTTGAAATTTGAGTAATTAGCCGATTATTGGACAAATGTCATATGCGCAGCACTATATGTATATATAGAGTACCAGGCATATATACTTAAATAATATATAAGCAGCATTCAATTAATTATTATGACAATGATTTTGGTTTTAATTAACCGAACTAAGTAAATAAACATTTATTTACATGATAGAGAAGAGAAGGTACGTATTTATTAAACATACATACATACATACATACATACATACATACATACATATGCATTTATCTACAAGCATTGCCTTGAGAACATTTGAAAGAAGCACGTGTATTAAAGCTGATGACGTATTCATTTTAAGGTTAAAGTCATTGAGCTACAAGTTGAATGCTTCGAGAAAGCAAAAAATCAGACAAAAAAAAAAGAAAAAACAGGAACATAAAGTAAACATTTGCATTTGCACACACATATCTATCATATATATATATATATATATATATATGTATATATATATAAAAACAATTTACATTCAATAAAAAAAAAAAAAAAAAAAAGATGTATGCGTTTATATACGGGTTTATTTATAAACTATTTCGATTTGAAAAAAGTCTTTTTTAATTTTCTATTTTATTCGCTCAAACCTTCTAAGAATTCTAAAATACTAATGAAAATTTTTCTGTTTTCTAAATAAATTACCAGAGACAGAGGGAGAGAGAGAGGGAGAGAGAGAAAGAGAGAAAGACAGAAAGAGAAATCTTTACATATGCCTTTATGCGTTACGTATATTCGTATACGCGTGTTTCTCCTTTTGTCATTTATTTCCCATTGCCTCGTACTCCGCATTTACTTTACTTTACTTTAGTATTACTGATAGGCATTCTATGCATGCTCCCGCCAATGTTTCAGAAATTTTTAAAGCAACCACTTAACAGTTTAAGACACACCAATATATACATGCACATACAAGCCACCGTACATATTTACTCCCCCACATTAACTCTTCTTCATAACAAAGCAACAGTTGGATTTCATAAATCCAGTGTATGCAAAAGTATCTTCATGTATATATATATATATATAACATATAATGAGAGAATTTCTTTGATGCCATTTTTATTACGCTTGAATAAGAGAAAACCGCAGAGAACCCGATGAAAGGGAGCCAAGTAAAAATAATATTGTTACTGTGCACCCTATCAAGCCGTTAATAGTTTCAGTACTTAAGATGATTCAGCTGGTAGCCAGAAGAGCTATCAAGGGGAATCCATATATTTTAAGTGCTTTATGGAAATTCAAATAGTTTGTGTGAGTGTGTCGTAAAAGCTTTTCTTCTTAAAATAGAGTTTCATTTGAGATATTTTCTTACCCCTATCAACGTGCGCTCATCTAATTAAAAAGAAAGGGTTGATTATAACTTGAAATTGAAGGAGAACAGGAATATAAGTTAGATGCATGTGCACCATATAGCAAAAAAAAAATGAATTTCCGTCTACTGAATGAATTATCAAAAAGATCTTCTTTCTGTCGTGCACTCGAATATCGTACTCGATTTAATGTTAGTTCTTAGTAGCTTTGGTCCAAACTTAATATAGGACCTTCTCCCTTTTCTCCTTTTTTTTTTTAATTAATCGATAAACGCAGGCTTAATGGATTTTAATTCAACTCCAACCTTCTTCGTTATATCCCAAATATCGTGATAGGCGATACTGTATTGCTAGCTAGTGATAATACCTACACTCACGCTATCTATCAGCTGCTTACCCGTGTTACACTTATGCCTAAATCTTTCTACTTTATACATGCTACATACTTCGGGTTTTGGGATTGTAGTGGGCTTGTTTAGTTGTTTATGACATCCCAGCTATATTAAAGTAGAGTTAATGCTAGCCCTTCCTCTTTTTTTTGACTAATCGATAAACGCAGGCGCAATAGATTTGAAATTCAACTCCAAAGTTGATGTCTGTATTTCCCCGGATGTTATGTTAATGGGCGGTATCGATACCTATCCAGCATTCAGCTTTACGCTAAGTATACTCGACACATTTGATTCATGGCATTTAATAATAGGATTACTTTTCCAACTCAACATGTGGGACATTAAAAATACCACTTAAGGTGGTCAAGTGAAACAGTGATCAAAGAAAATAATAAAAATAAAAATGAAAATTGCTTTCTATGATTATAAAGGGCGACAATATATTATATATTTACCGCAAAGATGGACAGAAGAATATAAAGCAAGTCAAAGAGGTACAAAGAGTTACCGCAAAGAAGGACAGAAGAATGTAAAGCAAGCCAAAGAGGTACAAAGAGTTACCGCGAAGAAGGACAGAAGAATGTAAAGCAAGTCAAAGAGGTACAAAGAGTTACCGCAAAGAAGGACAGAAGAATGTATAGCAAGTCAAAGAGGTATAAAGAGGTACCGCGAAGATGGACAGAATAATGTAAAGCCAATCAAAGAGGTACAAAGAGGTACCGCAAAGAAGGACAGAAGAATGTAAAGCCCGTCAAAGAGGTACAAAGAGTTACCGCAAAGAAGGACAGAAGAATGTAAAG